>DWPF01000612.1:0-10586 GCA_018251575.1 Cecropterus bathyllus | reverse complement strand
AATTAATTGTATAATAAGATTTCTTATATACAGAAAAAAATAATTAGGTGAAGGTTTTTTAATTTGATTTGATTTGTTTTTTTTTAGAGATTTATAGACTTGTACTTGTGTTGTCTCTTATACAATGGTCCAGGTTGCTATTATAGAAATTACAGAAAAATACAATATTTTATATTATACTCCAAAGAAAGTGCCTTACTATTTTGTGCCTAAATGTGTTTTGAAAATAATAAAGTATAGAAAAGGTACTAATTTTATATTGTGATATTTTTACAAATTATTTGCGAAAAAATGTTTGTGCTATTAATGTTATTATTAAGATCTAGTCAAAATATATCACACAAAACTATGTCTCTATTATAAAGCCATTTATTTGCATTTTATATTTACTGTTTAAAACGTACATTGTTATTTTGAATATATTATAAATCTTTATAAAATTGTCATATTACTTATACAAAACCTAAAATCCCCTTACTACAATTTCGGAACCGTTTTGTCATAGATACTTAGAATATTTTTCTGTGGTTACTATGGGAAATTACGGTATGACGCAACCAGTAAAATTTTCCAACCAATCTTTAAAATTACCCATTATGACATTCAATCTTTTTATATCGCTTGGAGTTGCAAGGTATTCCTCAGGAGCGAATCTGGGTTCAGGAATTCCACTAACGTGTAACCAAATAGCGAAAATTGCATCTTGGACGTTAGTGACCGCTCGACGACACAGTCTTGCTGACGTCATACAAATAGCCACTAGGGCATTCATACTTCCTATTGTAACAGCCTTTGGCCTTTCCTTGCGGGCAGCTAAGAAATAATTCCTCAGCAAATCCTCTGTGGCTTTATCTAAGGATACTTCCATACCAGCCACCAGATCTATATATAAAGCTACGTCTTTCAATGCCTCAACTTCTTCATTGCATATTTTCACTGGCTCTAAGGTTTGATCCAGTATAAAGTCGCTCAATTCATCCGAATACTCACCGTAATCTCCTCTAGTGACGTTACCAAAAATACTAGCAACGTTGTAAAGGACGATTTTCTTAAAATCATTACCATGCGCCCAAACAGCGCATTGTAATTTGGCGTTGCTCGTAGATATTTCTCCTGTTTCTATTGCTGATAAAATTTCATAGGTTTGTTTCTGGCCATAAACGTGAAATGGAAAAGGCATCAAGCAAACTCCTCCCGAACTTGCGATAAGGGATGTTGAAGCCGAACTACTGGAATTCCCTAACAGAATATGTCTATCAGCAATCTTAGCTGCTTGTTTCATCAAGTTTCCGACATATTCAGTGTCATGACCAGCAGCCAAGAAGTGAAGAATGGTAGAATCGGTTAAAACATTAGCTTTTACGCTGGTCAAACTCAGTAAAAGATTAATCTTTACATGCATAAAACAGTTCAGTGGACTGATTTGAACTCCTATGCTCGAAGCTAAACAATATATAAATTTCCACGGCAATCCGTCGCAAGCTTCGAAGAGTTCTTTTATATCAGGTGGTATGGAAGATGTAATAGGTGCTCGTAAAATATTTGTTTCTTGTAATGACCAAACGAATGTACTTTTTTTTAGGACAACTGTAGTAAGTGTATATCTGGCACCAAGTCTTAAGTAAGGTATTAAGTCGTCGACAATGTTAAAAGTCTTACTTATCAAAGTGTGTTTTATTTTAAAAGTAGCTTTTACTTGTTCGCCACAGCGTCTGAAACCACCATTTTCGTAAAGAACACTCTTGCATACATAACACTTGGGTGGGTGTTTTGGTATATAATGTAATATTACTTCGTTTCCTTCACATTCTTCTGGACACGACCATACAGTATGATAAACGTAGCTGGTTGGCTTTGAAACAGCTATAAGTAATCCAGAGATTGACATTAGGGATTTTCTAGAATCAGACAATAAGTATCGTGGTAAACTTTTAAGTCTCAAAATTACTGCTAATTGAGCTGATTGTATACTTTGCACTAATTCACTATCGATAGATTTAAGACAAGCATAAAAAATGTCGTTACATATGGATTGCCATTTTAGTGGTTCTCTTAGCAAAAAATCGCCTAAGCTGGGTAGTAAGTCAAATACGTTCATAACGTCAATTTCTAGTAAAAACCTTAGAGGTGGGAATTTGCGTATTGTCTTCTCATCTAGGTTTTCTATAAAATCTTCACAAGCATTTCTCATGTTAGTCAAATAACGCCTTTTGTCCAAATATAGCAAAAGTTTGCATTGCATGTCCATATTGCCCTCATATAATATTTATCATTTACTTATGTACAAATTTAACAATTGTATTATCTGAATATTAAACAACCATATATTTTCGCGCCAATTTTATTATCTACGATTTTTTTCTTTCCAGCCTTTTAATTTTAATAATCTGTAAAGGAATTTGACGAAGTATTAAAATTTCAAGGATTTTACGAAGATTATATTTTATATACGTACATATATTAAAATATTTATTTACTTTTAAGTCAATAAAAATCACCGGTAGACCTGAAAATATATTTTTATGTCAGACGAAGGTAGTACAACAAAAATTATGTTCGGGTTTAATTCAGTGCCTAATCCTTTAAAAAAAAGTTATCCAATGAGCGCTTAAAGCTCTGCCGACTTAGCGCTGTATATTTTGTCTAATAATAAGTTGAAACATGCTTCACCGAATTAAGTTACACCTAAGGTTGTTCATTTTATATAGGAAAACAGAATTATTCAAAGAGAAAAATAATCATCGAGATATTCTATATAGCCATTGTTGTTTTATGTGATTTCTATTGTTTAAATTAATTTTCAAATTGCATAAAAAGTAGTATTCATTATAAAGCAGTGAGAAGAAATCTACGAAGATTATATAAGAATCTTATACAATGTTTCCTTATTAGTACAAAATAAAATAAGGCTGATAAATACGTGATTAATTACACACAATGGCACCTAAGCTTAAACTTCAACCGTAATGGTCCATAAGAAATTTAATCAAGTCGGGACAGCAGTAAAGTTTCAAATTTATTACATAATCGTTGTTTTGCGACATAAATGCAGATAATGCGCCCACACATGCTTAATACCTTAGCCTTTGCCCACACTTTATGAGGAAACAGTGTTCCCTTTCAAGGTCATCAAAATAATTAGGCAAACGTCTTTGCGGTTGGAACGGAAATGTCGAAGCAAAATGCTAATAAGATCGAAAACTATTACAACCCAATACTTATGCCTTACCGCCCGGTTGTTCATTCATTGTAACTAAGTACAGTCGCGTGATAAATGCTACGTCTATTTATATTATTGGCACATAGAACTAATAGACAACCTACTGAAACCAGTAATACCAACGATTGTTTGGCAACTTATAAGGATAATTTAACTCTTACAGGAAAAGGCGATATTTATATTCAGTACCAAAAACCTTACGTAATACAAGCACGTCCTCATCGGGGATTCCTTGCGTTAGTGATTGTATTTAAATCATCAATAAGCTTATGTTCGGAAATCAAACGCAAACGCATATAAAGCGTCTAATTTCCTCAATGTTATTGCAAAATATTAATCAATAAAAAAGAACCCAGTATTATATCATCGGATTACTCAATAGTTTATACGTATAATTTATAATTGTAATGACCAAATTCCAAAGATCTCAATTTTTGAATGTGTAACATGGCACGCAAAACGTACAGATACTTATAAAATAATTATAAACAAATTTCCTTCGTACCAGTAAAAGATTTGGGAAAATCTATTCGAATGTGCCCAATTTGAGTCCTCCCCTTTCTCAATGCAAATGACCAAAGCCTTCTTGCATGGTTTGGAACATTAGGTAAAATCAGTTATTTCGTTAACTTCTTTGACTCGAGACACCTTAAGTCATAATAAGAATAATCCAACTGATGCCGGTAATTCATTGTCAAATCCTCCGACATTAATATCGTCAAGCTTTCTTTTTTGCCAGCTTTCGCAATACTTAACCAAAAAGTACTTAAATATTCAAGAGCCTTACGAAACTTCTTTTAAAATAACAATTCAAAGATGTGATGATGGTCTTTTGTTTATTTGCTCTCAGTAAGTATGTATGAAATGAAGCTGACAGTGTATGTATGCGTCTGTACATTATCCGTCTCGGTTCATCAGTTGAATAAAATCGTCAGCGCTGCCTCCGTTCCAAGCAGTTTAGCGCGCGAGCTTACATGAACGGCGCGGGGCAAGTGGGCGGAGTGAGCGTATTTTTCAAGCGGAATTCGGGCGCGGGCGGCTTCGAGCTGCGTGGGGTTCAACGCGCATTCGATGCCGGATCACGACAAGTACCAGTTGCGTCCGCGCGCTGCGCGCTCTCGCGAACCGCGCGCGCGCCGAACGCCGCAACCACTCAGCAAGTACCGGAGGAAAACCGCCAACGCCAGAGAGAGGAGCCGAATGCGAGAAATAAACCGAGCGTTTGAAACTCTGCGGCGCGCGGTCCCCGCGTCGGCGATCACCGGAAACCCTGTTCCTTGCGAAAAACTAACTAAAATCACAACTTTGCGACTCGCCATGCGTTACATATCAGCTCTCTCGGCTGCCCTGAGAGACAACAGTCCGGAACCCGAGCCCGGAGTACGGCCCGAGCGTTGACCGTCACCTCTTTGTTCCGATCTGTCGGAGTTCTCGACGGAACAGGAGACGCCGTCCGAGTTCGCCGAAGATTCCTTGTCGCCCTTCGACTCGTTCCTTGCGGAGTTCGACTATGAGTACATAGACAGGACATTCGCGTGACAGTGTTGTGTCGGACTGCCTTTATTAGGTATCTCGTAATTCTTAATTGCCATACTATTATTTAATTGTATTATAGTTTATTGCGTGAGAGATATTTTACAGATTTTATTTATTTGTTGTATTTTAATAATAAAGTGTTTTACGTTGTTATTTATTTTTATTATTATTTTTGCGGCTATCTAAATCTGTATTTCTTCAAACATAAATTTTAAAATCAGCCTAAGCATATAAACTTATAAAAAATGTATGTTATTAAAAAGAATATATGTTTTTAAGATTATGAAAAAATAGGGAAGTTGTAGGTGTACAAAAATTGCTTCATTCGTAAAAAAACCGTAGTAATTTATTGTAGAGCCATACAGAGCTATCTACCTTGATCATTTTAATTCGCTGAAATTTGCTTGTAATAAATTTTCGCATTTGACAGTTGGAAAGGTTAACTACTTACACTTAATTACAATCTAATATAGGCAATGTGTTACCTACTCTTATATTGGCCAAGGGTAATTGTAGGTAGCAGCAATTTTTTCAAAATCAAATTTTAAGTTATTTTTAGCAAAACGCAAATTGTAAGTTTATGTTAAAATTTAAGTTTTACTCAATATATTTAAAATTACTCAATATACTTAAAATTACCAAATTAACTAATTTAACTTTGATAATAATAAATTCACTTTTATTATTTTAAAATAGAAATCCCTTTTTCTATCCGTTGTCCGTTAAATGAAACTTTTAATAAGTTTAAAATAATCATGAATACTTAAAATTGCTATTACCAATTCGCACTTGGCCAGCGCGGTAGACTATGGCCTGAAACTCTCTCAATCTGAGAGAAGACCCGTGCCCAGCAATAATAATAATAATGGGTTGACGGTACTTAAAATTGCCATTAACTTCACACCCATATAACACATATAAACACTTGTAAAATTACTATGGTAGGTAATGGTGGATTTATGAATTAATTACCTTATGAATTTTAATATAAATACGTCAACTTTATTTAAGAAATGTATTTTTTTTTTCATTTAACACAACATAATTACTTGCAAATTAAAAAAAAAATTAAACAAGTGTGCAAAATTTTAACTTCCCTATCTTTATTTATTTAAAGAAATTCACTCTACATTTTAAAAAGCACGACATTATAACCTATGTCGTAGAAATGTGCCTTCTATTAAGATTTTACAGTGTACAAGTATTACAGATTAATTGAGACTATAATTATGTACCAAAACGAAGCTACATTAGTATAATGTGGATTATAAAAACCATGAATCTGTAACCAATCTTATTTAAGAATGAAGGCTATTTGAAAACTGATTCTAATAAGATAATTAAGGTATTGGTAACCTTAAGAAATACCAGGTGCTATAAAAGCTTCGCCGGATTATGTGGAAATTTTACCCACTAAAAGCCCCTCGTTTGCCGACTTCAGCGCTAACAGAAGCGAAACGAAAGTACTAGAAGCTTTAAACATGTATTTTTTACCAGAGAGATAGAGGATAACAGATACATGCTACAATTTATTATACATCATTTGCTTATGGCGGGGCCATTGTTAAACCTAGACTTGTTTATCTGTTTTATATCTTAAAGAAGAAGAAAAAAGAGTTAACATTTATTTAGGAGATCTGCTTCCTTTCATTACATGAATGGTATACTCCAAAATACTGGGATTTTCCTCGGACAGACTCTGTTATCCTTAAGATTCTCTTTAATCAAGAATCTCTTATGCATCTGATGTTATTACTGTTTTACTCTGCACAATATTGTAGCACTTAGCTCTATGTAGGAAATGCAGTCTAGGAATAATTGATTTTTCAGGATAAATCAGGCATTTCGATTTAGTCCTCGCGTCTATAACTGCCTTTTTAAAAATCCGTTACATCAAATGTATGGTTTACCAAGTAATAAAAATACAACATGTCTACCTACTCTATATATCGTCTTCATAGAATTAAAATTATGTGAAAGTTATTACATGCCTAAAGTTTATACGTAGTAACGATGTATTCATCACTAAGCCAAGCCTCTGAATTTAGATAAATTATTGTTGAATAATTTCAACACGGAAGGAGTCAATATGACTGTATGAATGTTGCAAACGTCCCACCCAAACGCTGTTCAACCGAGTCTTCAGAACAGATTAGACGAGATATTTCCCAATAACCGACTTAACTGTTGATGCGGATCACCTATTACAGATGCCTAAACAACGAGGAAGCGTAGGCCCATTGATTCACTGCCACACAGTCCCACCAGCAATAAACGTCACGGATGATGGAACCTTGTCGTTATTACCGCAACTCAATGTGTTGCCTACGCATTGATCTCTCTCATTGTTTCAAGACAACTCAAAATTATATGACAATGAACGCAGTTCGCTTTTTGCTATTTGTGATTTATTGAACGAGTGATTCCCTGTATGCTATTAATTTAACTTAAGAAAGCAATTAGACTTTTAAACTTTGTTTTACGTGGGTGTTATGAAAACTACCTATTGGCAATGTGATCGTCCGTGGGAGGATAATGATACTGTTGTTAAAATAAAGCCTTAACATTTTGTTTAAACCTACTTTACACCATCAGAGAGTCGAGTATCGTGATTCATACATTAAACTTAATGCCATTATAACACATTACATTTTAATACGATTATAATACCATTATAATTCGTAAAAGATTCATGTCTTGACGCGGGTTGTTAGTTTGTTGTTAATATTTTTTAGCGAACAGTATTAAGTAAACTTATAAAGTGATTCACAATGCGCCATTTATGCGATATCTTTAAAATTCAATTTATTAAACGTTTTATGTTTTTTATATATTTTTTGTTATTTCTTAATTTATCCTCTATTTCTTTTCTTTAGCGATTCTTTTGTGGATAGAAATTAAGAATGTAGGTACGTACAAAATTGGTCCTTTTTGAAAGTGGGCAAAATGGTATGAGATTTATTTTGTATGTAAATTTACCTAGTAAGTACTTACTAAGTTCTTTTTTGGAAATAAGGTAAGTACAAAATATTAATTGTCCGTCACCTTAACCTACTGGCCTACTACACTACTTTAGATAGTTATTATACCTACTACGACATTAAAAGACAATTTAGTTAGGTCTTAAATCATTAAAAGTTATTGCACATTCCTGTCTTTGAATAAAAATGCAAAATTTACTTATGCAATGATCGTGTCATGCAATAAAGATCCAACGAGCGGTATCCCGGCTCATGACCATTTCGGTTTAAGCGGATTGCTTTCCCGCCAAATACGGCCGCCATGACAGTTCATTGAATTATGTGATTAAATGACATGACACATGACTAAAATGGCATCGATACTTGTTCACATTTTATTATGATTTTGGCTGCGTAGACAGTTATGCATGATACTGTCCATCAATCCACTGGTAAATCTAGCATTGATTAAACTATTAATGTTGCCATACCGAAAATACTTGTGCCTTAAAAGGTGTCGACTATAAAGCCCGTAAGGCAGTGGCTCGCTTAAAATTATAGTTTTATTCCTAAAGCTAAATGATGACTAGGTTTTTCATCTTACATGTAGATACTTTGGACTTTGATTATTTAAATATGTGAAAATAAAAATCATTTTATAACAATAAATTGCTAGTTTTTCATAATAATAATAAAGCATATTTCATAATAAAGCATTATTAACTTAAGTGAATGACTTAATTCCTTCCGCAAAATTCCGCCCACACGTTACTTACATATAGATTAAGCAAACCGTTTCTTTTCCTCCTAAGTATTAAAAAAATAACCCTTGAATAATAATACCTTTTTTATGTTTAATTCATTTGGAAGGTGATAAATTTTCATACACACTCACCATACGTCTACCTTTCTTACCTATATTAACGCTTCACGTGTATGAAAAACATGGTTATAATTCAATTTGTACTTTAGTAGTCGTTTTATGTCCGCAGAACTTCACATTAAGAATGTCCATTGTGAGATAAAATACAAAACAGTTACAAAATTCTCAAAATGAACTCGCTTGTCAGTACCGATACTGATTTGGCGCGCAAAAAGTAATGATTCCGCGTGGGTCAGCGCAGACTCCATGTCAAGAAAATGTATGAGGTGCGTTCAGAAAAGAAAGGAATTTTATTTACTAAAAATAAATCTTTATTTTATGGTACATGTTTTTTTTTTATTTTACATTTCAACCCGAAATTCGAAACAGGCAGTCTTGGAATTGAAGAGACAGCCGACTTATAATCCGATAAATATAACGTTTAATTAAACATTATTTCTATTTCACGTTCTTAAGTATTATCTCGACGTAAATTACCTTTTTTACTCACTGAAACTGCATAAATATTTTATTCTTCTATTCCATAGTTGAAGCCGGACTTATGTTTCAAACAGCACGAATGTCGATCGGTAGAATAAACTTTTCTAATTTTAAATATTTCAAATAACTTTTTAGGTCCACTATTTAGGCAATCATCAGAAGTGGTGTTGTTATAATTTTACTTTTTGGAGTTTACTCCTTAAGAAACGATTTGAGTTATAAGGCCCGGTACGGAAATTTTATGAGGAGTAAAATGAAGTGTTAACAAAAGTTGAGGCGTAACGTAGAAAGAGACAAACATAGGATTGAACGTGTAAAAGAATGAGATGGAATACATTACACAGTTTTTCATCCGTCGCATAGATGGCGCTGTTTACAACAATTGAAATATACTTCAAGTTTTTTCATCCGTCGCATAGATGGCGCTGTTTACAACAATAAAAACATTAAAATTTTATTGCGCCTGTTTAGACAATCGTACTTGAGATTATTTTACTCTTTGCTTAAGGAGTAAACTCCAGTCGTGCGTCGGAGCTGACACACTTTTTTTTAGGTACTTTTTGTAGGTACTATCATCATCAGAACTTCAGTGTCCGAAAATATCGATAGTAATATTATGATTATGAATATTGAATAATTGACATGACTTGTTTAATGTTTAATAAAATAAATTTTATAAATCATTTTTAGAGCTGGCTGACAACAATAATAGAGCGATATTTTAACCATTGATTGTCATGAAATTAACTTAAAAAACTAGAGTGTTGAAAAAACCTACTGCTTCGCTTAAAAATATTTAAAATACACAGTGAAGTAAAAATTAAATAGTCTTAAAAGAAAAGCAATTCATAATAAAAAAAAATAAAAAAAAAATCCTTCTATTTTTCATATACCTATGTTTTGAGATATTTGAGTTTATTGGAAACAATTTATATCTTTGTTTGCATGTTAATTTTAGGTTTTCATCAAGACTCGTATACATTTACAAGTGTAAAAATATTCTGAACAATCAAATTATCATGGTAGAGTGCAACGATTGGTTAAAAAGGTCCAAGTTTTATTAATACAATGTTGACTTTGAGTCATTGCTACGTTTAGCGAAGTATTTAGAACATGGGCATAAATAAACGTGCGAGAATATTTATACATACGTTTACTCCTAATACTTAAATATGTAGGTACTTACTAGCTGTTTTTTGCGGAATTATGTTAAACTTTATTTGCTAGCAAAAATAAATACTTAGTTTACCTGCGAAAAAATATATTTTTTGACACTGTAACTAGTCTAATATGAATACTAAAACACCCAGACCCAAGGTAAAGATCTAAAATCATTTACATGTCTGGCAAGCCGGGGAAACCTTTGCGTGCCAGATATGGTTATCGCTACGCCACACGTCATCAGAAATCATACAATATCAACTGTACCATCCATCCATTCATCCATCAGCCTTTTGAGGTCCACTGCTGGACATAGGCCTCCCCTAAAGGGCGCCACTCCAAGCGG
>DWPF01000611.1:0-10590 GCA_018251575.1 Cecropterus bathyllus | reverse complement strand
TATTCGGTCACATAATCGACCACCTAATGTCCTCCTTCATTATGTCCGGTCTTTTACCAGTCACCCTGTATAAGTGAAACAGCAGCGAGACCCTAACATCGAATCGAAAGAATTACTTCACGCTAGAAAGAGATGTACCGCCCAGGTCGAACCAAATGTGCTCTACCACATGACAAGGCCCCTTTTATAAGTTAAATTCCACTGTATTCGTACACGTTAAACTATTTGGGTAAAATTTCTTGAGTATTTGCTATGATTAGTTCTAGATTTAAATATTGAATTCATTTATTTTGTTCACTTTATTGAACTTTAAATAATTGTTCTTCGTAATTTCGTTCACTTAGTAATCGTAATATCTAAGGAAGTAATTAAGACTAGGAGAATATTCCAACATGCTACGCTAATTATGATAAATATGTGTTAATTAGTAGTAAAATAACGGTATAAATATGAATGAAAATTTGAAATAAAGTTAAGTGAATCTTGTAAAAAGATACAAAATATTGAAAAGCGTTACCGATGGCACGTTGCAGTGTTACCAACAAGCTGTACTCAGCGTAAGCTGCTTCAGTAACAGCTCGCATAGAGCTTAAACTAACATCTTATGGAGAGAGGATGTTGTATCAAGGACCGCATACTCAGCCACTTGCTTGCTAACAGTAAGTATTATGATTCAGTGCTTTAGTCTACAGCGTAAAATCTAATTTTACTTTTGAATTTGCTTATACTTTTTGTAAAGCATAAAAGTAGTTTTATATACAAATTTACATATAACACATACATAAACAAGTGTACTTGTTTATGTATGTGTTATATGTAAATTTGTAAGTTATCTTCAAATGTAAATTTATAACACTATGGGGTTTTCCATTAGCTACAGTAGTACTACTACTAATCATCTACTGGACTGCATACTTATAACTTATTTCAAAGTTTTAAGTCTTTATTATGTACTCGTACGTCGTTCATTATAAATCCGTTTCCATATTAATAAAAAATGCTTAACAAAGTGTCAACAACGGGTATTGTATGTCAATAGTTGTAATCGATGGCCGCCGTCGAGTATCGCTATTGAGTTTTTAATTAGAACTGAGTATTTTTGCTTCAGTTTGAGTTTGAATTAATGATAACTTTTTATTAAGTTGGTTCCGTGATATTATGTGTATTTTAAACTTTAAATAATCGTATGTTGTAATGTTATGTGTATTCTATTCTACATTGCAAGTTAATATCCAACCATATTATTTAAACTACAACACAGCAGCGTTAAACTGTTACTATGAGTCAAAAATAGAGGAAAATCAGATATCCATCAACGTTATTATAAACTTATACTTCACTTGCAATATTTGTTAATGTTAAATCTTGCAATCAAATTGTTATATTAAATTTGGTAAACACGATTTTTTTCTATGACAATACATGGCTAGGTAATTTGGCGGCTAGTAGTTCGTGCACAACCTCCAACGCCTACAGTGCCGGTGCGCCTCCGGTGCGTCAAGCTAGTCTGAAATCGTGAGGCGCAAGGCCCGAGCAAATACGCGTCCCACCCTGTAAATGGAGCCTGATCGGACACAAACAACATACTGCGGGCCTGGGAAGAGTACTTCCCACCGACGGCCTGCATTACCCGCTAGGATCTTGGACAAGTTTGAAAAAGAGACAAGTTGCCAAAGACACAAGCTGCCGAGTGTGCCAAAATCGGCGGTAGCAACGGTGATGGTGAGGGCTCAGTCGTCACTTATGTGCAGGTGATGTCAACACCGAAGAACTTTATAAAACTGTTTGACTGGGGCGTCGTCGAAGTCAGGTAGAAAAGAACCCTGAAAGGTGGCTTGCTGCTAGAGGTAGTTGGAAGGAGATGTGCTAAAAAAATCTGATGCCCTCGCCGGCAGGTTGCAGGAGGTAGTATCTGAAATGGGAGCCAAAATAGCAAGACCCAGCAAGCAAGTGGAGTTGAGGGTGATAAAACTTGACGATTCCGTAACCCAAAAAGATGTCACCATAACTGCGGCGTACATATGCCTCGCTGCCGATATTAAAGTCAGCAAAGTACAGGAAGCTTTTAGCGTTGGGGACGGCACTGGTCACTGCTAAAAGAGTTCTTGTGGGCTGGGTCTTTGCAAGGGTGGAGGTGTTGCTCGCCAGGTTACTACAGTGTTTCCGCAATTTGGAGACGGGGCACGCCAGACATCAGTGCACCAACGCCAGAGATAGGAACCCCTAGTGCTATGTACGTGCGGCCAGTCTAAATGCAAAGCTGGATATTGCGGAGCACAGGTGCCAAAGTGCGCTTTGTGCGGACCTCTGTCGTTCAACCGACTATCTTGGCAACTCGAAATGTAGGGTTTGAAAGGCGAATGAGTTGCCATCCAGAGTAAATAATTGATACATAATGTGTGGTTCACTGTTACTTAAAATGCTGCAGTGGAACCTAAAACAGTGTCGCGGAAAGCAGGACTAGTTCATGCAATGCCTTGCGGCGTGTTCAGTTTCTATGGCATTGATGGTGGAGCTCCATTCAGTTCCAAATCACCTTCGGTGGTTCGAAACCGGCTCAAGCTCTGATGTAATATACTAGGCAGGTAGCGAAGGACACTCTGCATCCCCCAATTTCCAGATTCAGAGCGGGCCTTCCTTGCAGTGGAATGGGCGGTCCTGTCCGTCCTGTCCGAAAAATTAAGTCACTCAAAATTTATTATTACGTACCCAAAAATGGAGTAATTATATTTTATGCACTTCCATTTCCATTTTTCCTGCGTGATATTGGCGACAAACAATCGATTACGAGGAATTTCTACTTTTGGGGCATTTAGCGAAAATTTTGTTATTTAACACATTTTTTAACATTCATCTGTGCTTATATCTGACCAATATTGCTAATATATATTATTTTTTAAATACATACATAAGTGCAATTAATGTAGTCTGATGTTGTATTTAAACGCCCAATCAAACACTGACAAAGCTCAACTCAGCGCTACGTTATCGCAAGGAAGTGCCGACAGTGCCCATTGTGCTCGGTTACAGTTGTTATCGTTCGGTATTGAGTATCGCTAATGACTTAGTAATTACGATTTAGTATTTGTATACTATATCAATGGATAACTAAATTAAATGCATAGTTTTGATTCTAAAAACTTTATAAACAAATCTTGATAAACTGTCTCTTTGAGTACATCTAAGTCTATAATTTTACTACCATAAATCTTAATCCGCAACATTACAGTTTATGTAGCAACGCCTTATTAAATTATGATTGGATTTTTTTCAAAAAATTAATCCTCAAAAATAATTATTTCATATCCATAATTTCAATATAATTTATATTGAAATTATGGATATCATTCACGTGTTTTTTACTAATACAACTCAGCTCAACGCATTGTACAACAAAGTGACAGCGGTTGGTGTTCCGTAATAGCGGTAATCAGTGAGTATTGAGGGCCACTGATGACTTAATAATGATTACGACTAAACTAAGCATTTCTGTTATACAACTTGATATGCTCGGCTATACCTGCGTGTATAAAATTATAAAAATGACAATGAAACGTACGTGCTCGTATGTAAAGTTTCAATACAATTTTGCTTATGAATATATATATTAGGTCCGAATAACATTACAACGATATTTTTCAATAGGAAAATGGTTGTTCTGTATTAATAACGAAAAATTTAATCTGATATTGTACAAATATAAAAACACATTTAATGAAACGCTAGTTTTTTACAATCGTTTTAAATATCATGTAAAATGTTTATGTCTCATTTTGAAACTTTTTGTACCGAAACGCTTAATTTTGACAGTTAAATCAGTGTAATGTTATCACAAGAAACTGCCAGCAGTGCTATTATGATATGGAATTATTATAATAGGAAGCGGTGATGGATGGTTCCCTTGATTAGATTATGGAATCTTACCAATGGTCCCATTACATAATGATTCCTTTGTTGCGTTTGTATTAATTCAGTCTTTTTATGCGTCTTAAATGTACATACCTACTCGTACACTCGTTATATAGGTAGAAAATAAAAATGTAACGCGGTAATTATAGTTGGTAGCTTAAAAGTGACCTGAATGATCATTTACTTTAGGGTCTTTTAAAAATTAATAAGTATAAAAAATAAAACAATAAAATTTTTGTCCCAAAATATACTAAAAGTGCATTTTTTGGACATTTCACGACCCTTTATTTTTGCAAACAATCGCTTCTAACGTCGAAGTTAGAAAGTGTACAATATTTTTTCTTACAAATCTGTTCGACATTGATTGAATTGTCAGTTTTTCCCCGCAATCCACATCAATCCGCTTATACAACAAATCTACGAGCATACACCGAATTTACCATACTTCTAAACGCCAAACTCCTTTAGTTGATATTTTTTACATTTTTCCTTCAGTGGCTTGTCTGAGTATTTCCAAATCACAAATTCCATTACTCGTGCCTTATCATCAGGAAATGTTCCCATTGTATCCCGCAATAGTCGTAATCGAGTGCCGACTGCTACTAACGGAGCTTTGATTAGACCTAGGCATTAACACATTTCGCTTTTGGCACGAATCGCACAACTTGATCGTCGCAATTATATGTTATGCTTACTGCCTCTAATTGAGTTCTGAATTTGGATTACACTACGCAATTGCCTGTTCTGATAGCTGCTTTATGTATTTTGTTGTTTTTATGGAACATTCGTGTATGTAAAACATTTTTCGCAATTGTTTTACTTTGCTTGTTTCCTGTTTTTTTTAATTTGATGATGATTTTTTGTATTTATTTGCGATTCAACTTGTGGTTCTGACATGTTTTTTTCCGACAGATATTTTTAGCACACTTAAATATTTAACAATGGCAGCCTTTTTTTGAAAATATGCAATTTAATTATTACTGTGGGGTTTGTGGGCAATACCTAATTATAAAATAAAATAATATATGTATATTAAGTAAACATAATGTTATCAAGCTATCAATTAAGTTATCATTGACTAAAAAATAGCAAAACATTTTTCAGATTTTGCAGACTAGTATTTAATAATCATGAATTTTATTTACGTCATTTATTTTTTCCGTTGCATTCGATATCATGAGAAGTACATTAAAAAAATTTGGTACACCATCTTGGGACGTGCGCCATATTGGATTTAAAATGACGTCACCAAAGAAATCATGCCTTGTCATCCAAACCGAACGTGTATGTAATATTTGAATTATACTGGTTGGGTTTAACTAGTTTAAAATTCAGCAACAAAATTATACCCGCATATACTAACAAGGCAAGTTAAATAAAACTTTGGAAAATAGCTAGGTTAGGAGTTTTTGAGTTGTTAATTACAAGTAATTAATACTTCAGGGATTTGGACTTAATAATTATAATTTTATAAAAAATAGTATTAAAGCCTCCTCCAATCCACATAAGAGCAGCATGATGTAGCATACTGGAAAAGACCAGACTTCTAGCAGTGGAAAGCGGCCCGGAACCTGAAATTAAGTATAGAAAGAGAAGGCATTGAAATTAATAAAGGATTTTACACCAAAAGTGCCATACCTTTTGATTAATATTAACTTTGTGGAGTTATTTTTTATAAGATACGTTCAAACATACCTATTTCCTTATTTACACTGGTTTCGCAAACACTTCATTTGCAAAACATGCTTCCGGAAGGGTCGGGTAATTTAGCAATACGAACGAATGAGGAGGTAACGCAGTAAAAAATTAACTCATGAATATTTCTCACTGCGACATATCTCGTCCATGTGATGTACCGCGTTAATAAATTATTTCGTGTATACACACGCGTCCCTAAGTAATATGAAAATATCTGTAGGAGCTGCGGCGTACGAGACATCTAGGAGAAGTGGTCGCCAATAATATCTAATCCACTTAAGCGTCCCTGACGAATTCCATTTCATTACAACCCTTATAAACGCTGCAGCGCCCTAACGAAACTGAAACATTGTCGCAAATACGATGCTCCAAACCACTTCGGCTTCGGCCGAGGCTGGAAATCATTTATCTGAAAGCCGCTCCCTTCCGCTATCAAAACTAAATCAAGTAGGGCGAGGAACATAAACTCGACCGCCCTTGCAGTTAGATAAAATGTAAAGGGAAGTTTGATTCACTCATGTGACATCGCACGTACGAGTAGCTCGCCCGTCGCCATCCCTCCGTAATGACATCTTTATATTGAGATATCTCTCTGTTTGACTACGACTCATATCTCAAAGAGGGTACTTAGTGGGACGTTATGGGAATATCCAAACGTATCTCGCTCGTGAGCACCTGAGATACAATACAAACATAGCTGCAATGTAAATAAATTTACCCCTGTTGATTTCAGTATCATTTTCAAAGAAGATTGTCAGTAATAACGGTGAATAATTAACAACTTGATTCTTCAACCGTATTGATAATTGTTTTACGTATTGGGGCAAACGAACGTGGAGGGAACCACGTTCGTTTTAGGTATTTGGTCACTGCCGTTCTGGATCTAAGTTTGATACCAGACAATTTACTACTCTTAAATAGGTAGTACGTTTAAAAGCATCAAGCACTTTAAATAACCAGATCCTTCAAAGACAAACCCAGGGTACCATAGCTATGAGCTAACTATGGTGTTATCGCGGTTAAACCATTAGTAGTTTCATTATTTTTGTAGGTCAAGGTATCGAATTCTTTTATTTGTGCCTACTATAATAATGCTTATTAATAGGTAATCGTATATAATATTTGTAATGAAAGAAATAATATTGGCTGTCTAATTAAATATTTGTGAGTTATTACCTACTAATGAAAAATTAATTACCTTTACTTTTGTGCCTATAGGTCCATTTAGAAAATTCATTTTATATTTTCGTGATTAGCTACCGACATTTTTGAACTTACATCAGAAAAATAACATGAATATATTTATATTTGTAAAATGGACAGTTTTATTAAAATTCTTTCTCATTTTCAATTTTAATATTCAGTATACATATTGCACAAAAATTTCCAACTTCTCTTTAATATGATAAAATTTAAAAGCTTAAAAATTTGCATAAAAGACACGAAGGAAAATAGTTCCGTGTTTAAGTAGATTTTAAGTAGCGTCTTTAAGGCACGTCTAAGGAAATATCTTGGGTGACCTCGAAGGTTCATCCCGAGATAAGCGGGGCGGCCAGCATCTGGGCCAGTAATTAAGCGCATCTGCCTACATTCAATTTTGAACCGCGGCGGATGAGTTGCCCCACGCCGCCGGGTCCAGGGGCGAAGCAAATTGCTAAACTTTCAATTAAAGAGTTGTTATTCAAACCGCTCCCGGTTCCACAACGAAATTATGTTTTATTTCACAACGAACTCTGAGAGATGGCCACTCGTTTTAGTTATATTCGTTATCCTTAGCGGCAGTTCAACAATTTCTTAAAGTGGAAGACGCGAAAATTTATTTTCGTGATTGTCCGTTTTATGTCAGTTCTACGTCCCGGTTAAGTCTTTAATTAAAATAAGAAAATTAAGTAAGGAATATTTAAATGCCTGGGCTATTTGAACAACACCTTTGATCTTGTATTGTTTTCGTAAAGTAAGGGGTAATAGCGATTAGGTACTCTCACTTTATCTAATTACGCAACTAACTATAATAATTAAAATAAACAAGATCGTCAAGTGCTTAAGAACCTTCAATAAAATCTATTCAACATTTAATGATAATGAAGTAATATAAAATGTATTACATATAATAATAAGAAATTTTGTTGTTTAATTGTCATTCGATAGAAACGTGGGTATTGTGGTAATGTTCGCAATATATAAATTTAAACTGCTCGTCTTCTTCTGCATGTAATCAAATCGTATATTAGCTAGGTGATGAAAAATTCAATTTCAGACCAAATATAATAATGTCTTTAAAGTTTTTCACTATTATACTTAGCCCCTGTAACATTTTCATTGTTTTATATTTAATATATCAATTTTCAATAAATAACTAAGTTTTACGCGGAGAATTTGCGTAAATCGTAGCAATAACAAATAAATGCACTTGGCAACAGTATAAATTCATTTTTTAAATGTTAAGCGTGCCTTAGACAATTTTATAATTTTAATTTCGAAGAAAATTCGATTATTACTGATAAAATCTATTACGTTGTGTTACACGCTACTTTAACACCTCTAATTCGTGCCAACATTGTTAACTATAATCATTTTTGTTCTGAGAGCAGACCAGCGTTCAACAGTGGCATTATAATAATAAATAATTACGTTTTCTACCCCACTTGCCTTTTTTTCTAATGGGGGTCATGGACACATACAGAAACGAATACACAAACACACAGAAATCTAATTCCATCATATAAATATATGTCTGGCTGAGAGTCAAACGCGGAACCCATTATATCTGACCGGCATGGAGACCGCCAGACCAATCGTCAGTAAATAATGAAATGATAATGGTATATTTGATATATATTTTATAGCGTAAGAAAACATCTTATCTCTAATGGCTTGATGGCCCTTAAATGTGTCAAGCGCTTCCGTGAAATAACTCAAAATTCCTTTCACCTTACTTAGCTGATTAAAAAGAAACTTATGTTCCTTTAAATATATTTCCCGAAAAGGATAAGGAAGTTTTATGTATATCTATTTTATACGATATAACATTGTAATAAATACATTTGATTCCAGGTTTGTTTGATATTTAGATAGTATTTTTTTTAATTACCAAGTAGCAAACGAGCATGCAGTGCAGCTGATGGTAAGTGGCCACTTTCGCCTAAAGATGTATAAGCACAGGCGTACAGAACAGGCACATCTATTCTGTATGGCAACCATCCATATAGTGGCAACCTATCTGTAATCGACTTGAGCTAGAACCCTTCTTTTATGAAGTTGCTCACAGATGCCCATGGGCGCACGTAACCACTTACCGTCAGGTGCACTGCATTCTCGTATGCTACTTCAATCTGATAAAAAAAATGGTTGTCAACTCCGACGAACGACTGGAGTTTACTCCTTAAGTACGATTGTCTAAACAGTGCAATAAAATTAAATTAAAATTTTGCTTAATTTGTGCTTGTCACCCACGTGTTTATCAGATGTTCCGGCGCTATTATCTACACCACTTCCTACCAAAGTTTATGTAACTTTCATTTCACTTTAGCGAAATATAATGATAAATATTTGAACATCATAATAATAATGTTTACTCCTCATATTTTTCTAATACACCCGGTATTTATATGAAAATCGATTCTTAAGGAGTATACTCCAAAATATAATGAATGGTTTCATTAAAATCATGTATATATCTTTTCAGGTTCAGTTGGCAGTGTTTGGGCTCGATGTGCGCCCGGCGCAGAGCGGGGGAGCATGCTGGTGCACCTCTTGGTACTTAGCACCGCGCTCGCGGCAGCCAACAGCGGCAAACACGGTATGTGACGCGTAGAGTATAAATTATATTATTGGGAATGAAGGTAGTCGGTAGCCTTACTAACGAGGCGTGCGGTGGTGGGGATGTGGAGCAACGGCTCGCCCCGCACTCGCTGTTCGGCCGCCGAGCTAGTAGGGTTGGAGGGAAATCAGTGTGTTTCAGGGATACCGACAGGCATACAAAATCTACTTTTATTGCTTACTTCTCTGATTTTCTCAAAACTGATTATACTACTACTACTATATATATAAATTACCTTTATACATTAAAAATCGTATTTAACAAGGCAGCCCCTTGAAAATCGGGATGAGCATGGAGCATAAAATAAATTTATATTTATAAAATAGATTTAAAAAATAAGGTTTAAAAAATACAATATTTTTCTGATAAAATCCTTTCATTTCATAATGGGGATGCATAAAAGTTATTTGGTCCGCAATTTTGGGGCGTCCGCCATATTGGAAGTACGTCAAACGTCACTAAGTCAACCATGTAATCAATTTAAGCCGAGTTACATGCAAAAATACAGTTTATTTAATTGGTTTTACTGGTTTAATATTCAGTTAAGAGATATGAAAAGTCGGTAAATGTAAGCCATCTTTCTCTATCTTTTTTTCGATTTTTTTTTTGTTTCTCTCTAAGCCTACTATAATTAGAAATAATTAGCAATAGAGCACATAGGAGCATAAAGTTCATTGTAATTATCGTACAAAGCTTGGAATGGATATCAATAAGTGATACTGATACACTGAGTTTAATATCAATGGACCGATGTCCCATGGGGTGGGGTCGATTGATTAATTGAACTGTGTTGCCAATGTTTTGTTTTATTAGAGGTTATAGAACAAGTTGATTAACATTTGTATTCGGACAAATTGTTAATGACACGATGTATTTGGGTCCATTGATTTTATGAACATTCAAAACTATTTTCGATCCGCTTAGAATGTTCATTCGTTTCGGATTTGATTCCTGGCCAAGCAAACATTGATTATGATCTTAGATTTGTATTCTGTGTCTCGCTATGTGTACTTGTCTTTGTGTGTATTTGACACCCCCACATGCAAAATGGTCTAACCATACTTCTACCTTTTTGGCATCACATGTAGTGATGCCAAAAAGGTAGAAGTATGGTTAGACCAAAGAGATACCGTTACCTCGCCACTATTTTTATATTATTTACA
>DWPF01000610.1:0-10591 GCA_018251575.1 Cecropterus bathyllus | reverse complement strand
GCTAGCAACTATATCAAAAAGTGTCGTTACAACTTTTCGTGAGAATTTTTTCCGTCTAGCCCCCTTTCACAACGCGCCATAAGGAACTTCGTTCCAATAAATACGTAAAAAGTAATCGAGCATGCAAATCCCCGTAAACAACCAGAAATAAGATCATAATCATATCAGAAGTTGGATTCACGGATGAGTTGCTACCCCTAAGGACTAATTTGGAACGCGTCGGATATTTCTATTTACATATTAAATTGAATAAGTGACACAAATCTAAAGTGAACTTACAGATACACTAGTCAACTAGTACTACTTGACTTGACTTGACAGACTTAAAGCATTTTGTCATTCATGGAATAGTTTTAAACTTATTCACATTCCTTTAAGGATCTAATATAGGTACATATTCGTATATTATTTCGAGGTAAATTATACTAAAACAAAACACATTTTACTTAGGTACATAGCTGAAATAGTGACATACTTAATTCTGGTTCATGCAATAACACTTGATAGAGCAAGTTCTAAATTCACAGAAGTGACTCGGGTTCCTTATGTGTGCTCTAAATAAATCCGGTTAAAAGTACGTTTTGTTAAAGTTTCAACGTTATATGGAACATCTTACCGAGATTATTTGATCATTCACCTGATAACTAGATTATTTTAATGTAAGCCCTAATTGTAGTACCAAATTCAAATGGGAACAATAGTCTAAAACTAAATAAAAATTCATAAGCGTTCATAATTCGGTTTTATAGGTTCATAATTAAAAATCATAAGCATGTAGGTTTTATATGTAATATTGAAAAACGGCTTTCAATAGATAGATATTTATAAGTCGTTTTTTATTGATGATAAAAGCTACCTCAAAAGATGTATAAAGTTGTGCTCTACATTAGTATTTTTATGTTCCAAATTTTGTTTTGAAGTTGGGTATCGAAACGGGACCGTTATTGTTTGAACGAATACGGTATGCATAGCTAACATGGCGATTGTGTGGCTTAATATGGCGTACATGGGACAAATTTCAATAATACCGTTAACAATACTAACACCTATAAGTTTTAGGAGGTCAAATTGCACATGCACCTTCTTTATAATGATGACACACTTTCCATTATGGTGCTCTAATCTTATTGGAACGTGTGAATTATTCATTCACAACTATCTAATCCTAAATAAAGTTGGGTATTCATTCATTCAGTGAGTTTTTGTTAGTTATTCTCATCCTCGAACAATCGATACTAATTTCTGGATTTAATTAACACGCGAATACGTTTTACGATAACGAGCAAAACTGATCTATGAGCGCACGGAATGAACATGAAATAGATTTTAATCAAACCGCGGTTTTTAATTAAACCGCGGACATCGAGAACTGAACCATATGAAGAAATAGTTTACAAGTGACTTATTTCATATTTGTTTGATGTATGCTTATAATATTTGAATAAACGACGTTCTATAAATAATGACATAAAAGCTAGGTCTTAGTTAGAATTTGCTCTTGGTTGTGTTGGACTTAGGTTTAGGAAAAAATATGATTAAATGATTTCAGGGGGATGATTGATTGGAAGATTTAATGAACTTGCTTTGCCTACGACTTTGATAATCAAAATCTTGTTAGTGAAAATGTTGTTTACGATCGTTTTAGACTAATTAGATAGTTTAGTGGTAATATTGTAGCTTAACCCACCTGGACTGTTCATTGCAGAGGTGCGGGGGCTCATCAGACGCGTCCTTGCAGGAGATAATGGCGTTGCAGAACTCGTAGTCGGGGAGGCATTCGCCCGACCCGCAACGGAATGTGTGTCGGGGACAACTGGAAAACCGTGGAAAAACTCGTTTTAAATACTGTTAGACAAGTTACGGTTCGTGCGCTTAAGCTTAACATGCACATATGACGCACCGGATCGCACAATACTCGTAGCAAGAAAGTCTAGACGCGATGTCTTTTTTATTATTAAGTATATTAACTCAGGATGTCATTTTTTGAATTTTAAACAATGTTTGTGGTAATTCACTTCATTTATTACAGCTTTTCGAATTCCTGAGGTATATTTTGTTACTAATGTGGAAGTATGTGGGCGATCAAGTTTTACATAGCGTGTTTGTTTTGCCTTTTTACTTAAGAAGTCAATAACCAGGCTAACAATATCTGTTGTATAATGCTGAACCAGTTAATATTATTATATTACTGCAACAATTTATGGGATGGCATTAATATGAATAATTTAAATTATTTATTTGTGAAAAATTTATTTTATCCTCTTGTAGGAGATTAAAACCCTCCTTACCAGATTGTAAAATTTCTTGTAAATTGTTTCAAATATACCATTTATATAGATTTATGTTTAAAAGATTTTTCTTTTTAATTATTTTCGCTATATTAAATAACATTATACTAGGATATGATTAAATATACCAGTAGTCATAGCACGCTAACTTATAAAGACTTGTTGTCTTGTTCTTACTTTTTTCCTTTGGGATTATTTAGTTCTTCATTTTTTCTTTCTTTTCATATTTGAAAAAAAAAACGTATGGTATCGCATATCCTATGTATATTTGTATATACATACACCATTTAAAAATAACCTAACCTAGACTTTAAGTTATATTGGTCGGGGTTATAATTTATATCAACATCGAAGCAAAAAGAAATAAATTTAAGTTAAGGCACATCGTGCATTGTTCTTTTCTGACGTGCGTTATGCGCAGTCGCAGAGTCGTGGTCTCAGCGACCATTGTCAGCGTCTTTACAACCTTCTCTAAGGCTAATAGTGAGCTCGGACACGAGACAGGTGCCATTTATTCCTGCTGGGCTTATCGTTAATCTGTTGCGGAACCCGTCCTGTCCCTATTCAAGTTGATTTAACTCCTTGGAATTTCTAGGCTCGCATGTCCTTACGTGCGCGGAAGTTACTAATAGTTTTCTTAGTTTTATTGCTACGTACATTATTTATCACACATAATTAACTTATACAAAATAACTGTTCTTTAATTCATTTCGTGTTGGAGGTAAAGGAATTATGTAGATATTTTTATAATTTTTTCAACATTTGTTATAATAATAATAGTGATATTATTAAAATTCAATGTACCTTATTATGACTGAAGGATACTTGTAATGACTAAATTTTTTAAAATCATTTACGACCCTACTTTAAACATAAACTTAACACTACCTTAAATATAAAATGACAAACCAGCTTTACTGCATGTGTTAGTTGACAATAACATTTGAGTAAGTCTTATAAAAATACAAGAAAGTTACTCTAGTCTACAGCCGGTCACTTCTAGTCTTGTGTCACTTCCGCGTTACAAATGTGTGTTATGTGTACACTACATTTATATTGGATTTTAAATATTTCTATGCTGTGTGCGCATATATACAACTTTTAGTTAAACAACTGTTTAGATGTACGTTAAAAGTAGGTACATAGAAATGTTTGTAGATCCACATAAGAATTTGTAGATCCACTAGATGGTTTGTCAAGTAAAAATCAAAAAACGACATCGATCCAAATATTTAATATGTATTGCCTCAACTGAACAATCAATACGGGACTAGTCAATGGGCAAAACTAGAAAACTAGTACATGAAATGATAACGACTGGATTGACTGTATGCGCATTAACAGCAGATCCGAGACTGGACAAAGGTTAACACCAGGTAGTAGTGCGTGCACTTTGCTGTAATATGTTAATATATACACTCGTACATAAATATACATATAACATATAATACATATAAACATATAGCCCCACAGTAGGATTTTCTCCTGTGTCGTGGATGCCATGGAGACACAAAGACGAATATACAAACACACAGACCCAGAACAGAAGTCTAAACTCATCATTCAAATGTCTGTCTGGCTGGGAATCGAACCCGGGACCCACTGAGTGTCGGACCGGTATGGTGACCGCTCCGCCACGCGGGTCGTCATTAACGTCGACTACACTGTTTTACAGATGTAACTATTCGACTAAACAATCGATTCTCAACTAGTCAATAGATAAAATTAAATTAAAATTTAAAAAAAAACCCTACGCTATAAATATATGTGAAAAAACATTTAAAAAATCAAAAATAATATCTATAGATGAGCCATCAAATTCGAGCGAGTTACACCTATATTTTAAATATATAAATGTGACATTTGCTAAATTTAGACTAGATCCCTACCTAGTTAATATAAAATACGAAGATTGCATAATCATCAGGTTCACAGGTCAACAGGTACAAGCATAAAACTCGAGTTTTATCGATATAACAATTGTATATATGCTCTAGTCCTTACTGCAATCGTGTTTCTCCAATAATGTTATCTGATATTCGCTTCGCAGAAATCAAGCGCTATCAGCATCCCCTTTGAAGTTTGAATAAAAGCTAATGAATAATATGAATAATAAATATTTCAACGAAGCCTTTATTGGAGTCGGATTAGCTTTTGCAAATCCGACTCCACACTGCATGATTTGCTTTGTGCATAACTTTGTGGAGAATTTTATTATTAGATACAAGCTTTTATCTAGTTTTAACTGCCCCGATGTTTCTCATCCAATCTTGCAAATTAAATTTGATCTACTTCGCGGTTACCGATTGAGCTGAAATTTTGCATATATGTGTAAATCGCGTGAAAATGCAAGATTATGATGACATGATGCTGATTTGATGACGGAGCTGGAAGGAGGCCAAAGGGACTTCGCAATGAAACAACATAACCCCATTGTGTTTGGGCTTGAATCCTCTTGACGAGTAGTTTATTTTTTAGGTAACCAGGGTCTGATAATGAAGCTGGAAAGTGGTCATAGGAACTCTGTAATGAATCGACGAAGCCCCATCGAGTTACGGTTCGTTAGATTCGTCTCGGCGAATACTTTATTTTTAGATGATTACCAGGGTCTGATCTCATGATGGAGCTGGAAGGTGATCATAAAACCTCAGTAATTAAACGACATAACCCCATCGAGTATTAGCTTGTGTGATTCGTCTTGATGAGTACTTTGGTGCTAGATGGGAACTAAGGTCCGATTAAGGAGCTGGAAATTGCCATAGGAACTCAGGCCATAGAAGGGCCATAGGAGTCTGATTTGTCTTAATGGGTTTTTGATGGGTGGTGAGTGGTAGTGGTTGAGTGGACGTAAATATGTGATCCCATCTAAGAAACCTTATAATATCGACGCAAAGAGAAATGACGCAAAGATAGAATGAGAAATAAATAACTAGTAATTACATAACTAATAGATATGTGAGGTTATTAAAAAATAAAATAATACTAAAAAGTTAAAATAACATTGAAAAAAAACTTTAATAAAATTAAATTTAAAATTTAAAAAACGACATGTGAGCAAACATTTTAAAAGTCAAAAATAATATTTATAGATGAGCTATCAAATTCAAGCGAATTACACCTATATTTTAAGTATAAATTTATTTCATTTGCTCGTTAAAATTGTGCTAAAACGTCGCGGCGGAGGGGTACCGCTTTACTGAGTCAGACTTCATTCGATATTACTATCTATTTGTTTACTAGATTTAATTTATTAAGCCTGTGAACGTGAAGATTATGCTATTATATTTTGGATCTAGTCTCTAAACTTAGCTTAGTCTTTAAACAATTATTTTTTATACAATCCCATATCATGAGAAGACGTGGGTATGTATAATAAAGAATGGCTGGTAAAAAAGTAAAAAGAAGTCGGGTAATAAGAAGAACTATTCTTAGTATCGTGCGCAAACAAAACCTCGTTAAATACTCGTGTACATTGATAATAACCCCTCTGTAATAAGGGTCGTGAATTTATCACAAGCACATCCAAATTTGTAACTTGACTCGACGCATCCGGCGCGCTCAGCCGTAAAAATGGAATTTTAACAAATAAACACCGATGCCATTACGCCCGTATAAAATTTTTGGATAAAGGGACGACTGAAAATTTTACGTTTGATAACTAAGCTATTATGCTGTTTTGAATGTACTTTTTACTTTCGTAGAATTCTTTCCAAGTGGGATTTATTAGGAATTGCTTACGATTTTACTTCGTAGCTTGTATAGGAGCTAAAGTTTGGTTTATACGAAATAAGGTATCCGATTATGGACTGTAATGATTACTTAATCTATTTTTGAAAAAGCATAAGTCTTAATACCCTATGCTTAGAAATATAAACGTGAGCAAAATATTTTATTATTTATTATAATTAAGGATCAGTTCGGCCAGAACCTCTCGCAGTTCAACTTCGGAGACACCAACGCCACACTTGTATCTATCTGCCTTATCACAGCAGTGTTGTTATTGTGTGTTGATCTGAAGGGTGGTTAGAAAGACATACTTATGCGAGACGTCCTAAGACTAAGCTGCAAGGATAATCAAACGAGCATGCAGTCTTCCTGATGGTGGTCATTGCCGCCCATGGACATCGGTAGCTAGCTTACATAGAACAGTAGTTCTATCTGATGCCAATCACAGAGGCTTTGTCGCTCCTGAGGACTAAGGTGATCGCGATGAATTTAAGTCTGCCGGAATTTATACCTTTTCAATGAAACAGTGAAATTCTTCCCATTGGAAATATGTGGTAACTTTCGGGTCGAAACACTAGTTCTATCCTTCAAATACTTTTATTATTAGTGTGATATATGTGAAAAGTATTTTAGTTATTATTCACTACCTTTTTTTATAGTGGGTAATCCTCATGGATACCCAGCCGCCCGGGGCAGCAGCTGGGTTATGCGGGACTGTTACCAGCTAAACACCGACTTTGTTTTCTCCTCGCACCGTACGGCGGGAACACGGGCACGCTTATTCACTACCTAGTATATGATATAAAAATGTATACACATTACTAGCTAACTCATGGCTAGCAAAATAGTTTAATATATTCCAATTTTATAATAATTTCCTTAGAGAAATTATCAGCCTGCTTAGTTGGGAATTGGGATTTGCAATTTAAACACACAAATTCAGTTCGCTACTAACACTTTTTCAGAGGTTTCAACGTAACTGAATAAAAAATGTTTTTCCAACATTCTGTGTACACAAAAAGTAGGAATATCCTACTCGTTTATATGCGCAGTATTAATGTAAAACTCCATACAGCCACGTAATATTGATATTTCATATGTAAAATCTATTCGCATCAATGCCGGATGGTACACGTTTGGTAGAAGCTTATTTAATAATATTTCCAGGGCTTTACTCATGAAATTTGCTACATTAATCCGCCCTAATTGTTCAAATATTACGAGTATATTGGAATATCACTCATTTTACAATAAGCAGAATAGTTTGCCCAGTGGAGGAAGCCATCCAGGGCATGGACATGTCGTAAAGCGTTAAACGTCTCGTAAAGCGAAAGAAATATAATACACATAGGTATTACATGTGGTAGAACGAATGTAGTTCGTTCGTATTAGTCCTCGGGAATAGCAACGCATGTGTTATCGACTTCAGATAGAACCCCTGTTCCATATGCAGTTGCTTACAGATGTCCATGGGTGACATCGCTTACCATCAGGTGGACGGCATGCTCGTTTGCTACAATCTGATAAAAAGGTAAGACCTTTTCGCATTAAATCTTGTTCATTACAAGTTCTGCCAAAGGAAGCAAATAATATTACCTATCATTACTTTCTCGAGATGATTCTGCGTACCTTGAAAGTGCGGAAATCACATGCCGATATCGTTCAAGCGTGCTCGCTAAACGTTGGACTTACTCGATTTGATTTTCTATTTCTTAGCGTTCTATTTTTATTTAAAATGGAAATATCTAAGTTTGCAACCAAAGGGTGTAGTGACGTCACTAAAAAGTCGCCGTCTTTAAATTGTGCACAGTATTCGAAATCAAAAGTAGCCTATAAGTTGACCAGTTAAATAAACTACATTCAAGCAAAATTTCACATATCTCATTTTTTACATTAGTATAGATATGCTCTCTAGTCGCACTGAATCCGTTTTACGTTGAAATACATTTATAGGTTTCAGGGAAGCGAAATACGAGCAAATAAACATATTTCTCGATTTCGTAAATATTTTATGTGCAGATATCATCCACCACCTACCACCCACCACCTCCCACCTACCACCTACTGATAGTTGAGCGTGCAATATGGATTTCATTTTATCAAATAAATTCAGCCTGTATTGTGCGATTTTGTAATAAAAATATCAGGACTGCCCTAATGAAATGCGCGGAAGTATATTATTTCACAAGCATAAAATTCATTTTAGCTTTGGGAATAATTTCATGTTACAAGTAATTTGTTTTTCAGTTTGCATTGTTTTTATTGCTTTGACAACAGTTTTGGGATTCACGTTAACCAATGCCTAATAACTAAACCTTTCAGCGTCCTTAGTAAAAGTTAATTACGTTTTCTCAAAACGTGACTGTTTAAATTCTCATCCATACACTGCAATGTAAATTGCAAAGAATGTATGGGTGAAAACGATAAAGATGATCGTTTTGACAAAAACGTATTTAGCTCGAATTAATTATTGTCACCCGAGCTTGTTGTCTGTGTATGTGTAGGTACACACACAGACAACAGGCTCGAGTAACAGATACATATATATCTGTTATCTGTCATTCGAGCATGCAGTCCACCTGATAGTAACTGATCACTGCCGCCCACGGATATGTGTAAGTAACTTCATATAGAATCAATCATATAGAGTCAATATAGAGTCAATCACAGATGTGTTGTACTCCCGAGGAGTAATATGGTCGCCTCATATAAAAGTGAGCTGGCAACACACTTCTACAAATTTCTAATGGCGTGGCGTTTCTAAATAAAATAGGTGTGGCGGTGGTACCTGCCCGGTTGAACTACACTGGTTCTACCACCTGCTAGACAATGATCATCATCGTAAAGACCGATGAACGGTTGGCCGTTATCACGCACATAAAAGTAACGCTCAAACAGCTTTCCGTCCTCAATACATAAAATATTCTTCTGATCGCAAATGAGTTCATCAAAACTTTAACGAAATATTTTTAGGACACATAAACAAAATTTATTATAAAGTAAAAATTAAATAGTGTGCATTCAAGGTTAAAATTAAATAATGCTTAGGGCAACTAAGTGTAAAAACGCAACATTGATTATATATTTCTTGCTATTTAAGTAAACGCATTTCTGGGTGACAACAAAAAATGCGGAAACGATTATTTGCAAAATGTGCATAAGGATTTTTATCACTGCGGAATGTAACCCAGTCATGCTAATGCTGGTTACTTTGTTATGTTAGAATATTTTTGGAATTAGCTGTACAGTTTTAAGTAATTTATTGTAATACTTTGAAAAACCACATAATTATATTGATATGCGCTTTGAAGTAACTTAACAACTGTGTAGTGGAAATAAACAAAACGTGTGGAAATTCGTCTGTAATATATAGATATTTCTTATTTTCCATTTCCAAATGAAGACATAACATCCTCGCTATTTTAATATAGCTGTAAGTATTTCCTTCGTATACATTTGTTTTTATATATGTACAATAGAAAAATATAAATTGTCTGTCTGTACACCTCTAGTGACTTCGAGCTGATGATACTTTACTTTTAAGATACCTCATTAAACAGTTTTTAAAAACTGTTGGTCCTATCTTAGAAACTACTGAATTTTGACGGTCCCTTATAAATAAAACATTACTAATCTAACATGTTAAAAAAGGGAATCTGTCATAACTGTCGACCCACGGCAAATGAATATTTTGTAGTCCCCTGTTGCGAAGGTCGCTGATAGTCGGCATCTACTGCTCTACGTAATCCAATTACATAACCCTTGAGATTTCATAAATCCCTTCCTAAAGTATAAGCAAGAGACGAGTTATTTTGTGATGTTAAATTTGCTGAATTCAGCCATATTAAAGGTTCGTAGCGAATAAAACTATCACATTGAGATTTTTGATGTTTTCTCAAGTACGCTACAAGAAGGTTCAATAAAATACTCGATATATTTATCGTAGATGTAATATATTATTTAATACATCTATATTATTTAATTCTAATTAAACGTAACACACTTATAAAAAATCTGCTCCCATATATGGACATAAACTTGCGGAACCTGAATTTTTATAACTACGAGTACAAGCAAACCTGAAATAGTAATTATTGGTACTTGTATAAGGTTGAAGTCACAAAGGAGCGAGCAGTCCACTTGATATTAAGTGATCACTGTCACCCATGGATATCAATCAAACCCATGGTAAGGAATTTCTTATAGAACAGGGGTTTTATCTAAAGTAAATCACAGTTGCGTTATTATACTCGAGGATTAAGATGGTTGCCTCATGCAAAAGCGATTATGTTGAAATTATTACACATCTTTATTGGAATGTTAACTAAAGTAAGGTAATACTGGGAAATAAAATAGTCCTTCCTGTTGTCACAAATGTAATAACATTTTAGGGCGTCATTTCTCATTTCACGGTTGCCTTCCTGTGAGATTACGTTAGTGAGCTGCTTCATTTTTAAGGCAGATGGGATGGAAGTAGACAGTTTCGTCTTGATGAATGTTCGACGCGACTCTGTGGAATGCGTGCCAGCGCCCGGTTTATCGAAGACCCGGTTTATTGTATTTCATTTAATATCGGC
>DWPF01000609.1:0-10592 GCA_018251575.1 Cecropterus bathyllus | reverse complement strand
ACACAAACACCCAGACCCAGAACAGAAATCTAAACTCATCATTCAGATGTCTGTCTGGCCGGGGATCGAACCCGGGAGCTACAGCGTGTCAGACCGGTATGGTGACTGCTCCACCACGTGGTTAGCGTACTTTACGACGTAGACGCATGCAGTACGCGTATACTGTCTAGAATAAAGTAATTATGTATTAAGTAATCATGCATTTTAAATTATAGAGAATTGAAATCTATATGAAGAACCAAGTATGGCGTTAAAATTGGTTGAACGAAAATAATTCAATAATTTTGAAAATATAGTACTCCAATTTAAAAAGATTTCCTCTAATTTCAAATATTTGCGTTAGTTTGAAATACTATTTTCGTGCAGGTATTTCCAAAAATATTCTCCGCTAATGAAATTAATTAACGACTGGAACATGGGACGCTTTTCAAAGAACTAATTAAGTTATGTCTCCGTGCAAACGAAGCGGCTAGTATCAGAACTGTGGGCGTCCATTCAATTTATGCTTTTACTGGCAAATGAAAAACTGTTTACGTTAATATTACATGAGAAGTATCTATTAAGATAAAGATTTTATTTTATCATATAGCAATAGCAAACAGTAGGTACGTTGTCCTGTAATTGGTCACTTCCGCTCGTGAACATCTGTTAAGGGGTTAACCCAGATAAGACTAGCCTTCCCTAAAGTTGATCACAGATGCCTTACCTGAAGACTATGTTGGAACGCCTCGAGTAGTATCTATGTCCGTCCCTTACCATTCAATTTAAACCAGAATACAGCAGTGCACTCTACTGCTATTAGGTACAAACAGGTGTGGCAGTGTTGCCTCCAGAGCCACAGAGGATTTAACCAATTTCATATCAAATAATGCATTCAATTAAAAAAATGTGACGCGTAACTGAAATATGTGACGGCAAATGTGTCTCATACGTCGCGATAAAGAAGTTTGACTTCAAAAACAACTAATTAGAATTCTACCAGGCTTACATGACTATAGAATAGGTGTTTGTAATGTTTTTATCAAAAATATTTTAAACTACAACCTAAACCACATGTACCTACGTAAAGGAAGGGCGAACTAATGAATGTAAGCAGAGGAATACGGCAGGTAACTTGTCAAAGGGAAATAATTAAGTTACAGTTCGTCTGGGCGACGGCAGAACTCCGACACGCTGATAGTAAACATGAACAGTATACATTTTATAGCTCTTTGACAATATTCCAAAAAAATGTAATAAATGATTTCTATAATTGCTTATAACATATGGTGTTGTTGAACATTATGTGGTCGTGAACTCTATACATAATCAGTAATAAACACATATCTGGTCATAAGAAATATTGTAAGGTAAAATGTTAAGGTTAAGGCTAGTTTAATTAAAATGGCATGATCCACGTATTGAAAAGAGGATATCCTATCACGAAATGGATTCACAACCTGGTGAACAAAGCTGGTAACAGCTGATTGCAAAGGACAGAAGACCCGGCTATGAACTACTGTTCTTGCTACATACTCTAAGCCAAATAGACCTTCAGTGCACAGACATGTCACTACTAATTCTCTCCCAAAGAACTGTCACAAATAATTATTTTTTCATAAAAGTTTTTCGGAGGGAAACATTGTCAGCGTAGGGCTTCTATAATGAGTTGGCGGAAAATGTTAATAACATGATAAATTGCATATTGTGTACAGAAACAATACAATAGGTACTGACGAAAACAAATTACAACAGTGTATATTACGGGCTAATCTGATAAAAAGTCAAATTAAAACTACCACGCGGTACAATATAATTAAACTATGAAATTAATTGCTATTGGTAAAGTTATTAAACACCTTATTGTTAAAATAACACGAAGACTATTAAAGTTCAAACGCATTAAAGGTGTAACTATGTAATTATATCTGTATTTTTACAATTATCTTTAGTTATACTTATTCCCGACTTTTTAGCATTAGGCCTTGTGACGTTAATAATGATAGATGTTAATACCTAATAACAGAGTTAGGTTTATATTATTCGTATTTTATTCATATATGGAAGGCATAATTATCGTACATTACATACGAAGCATATGTAATATTCGTATAGGTGCTTTGAACAGGAAAGGCAGTTTATCACAGCAAAATAATTAAGTTATGCGTTTGCAACGCGCCGCAGGCGATGCGCTAGTAAATCATGAGTTCCTAGTTATGAAGAGAATTCATCGCACGGCTCGTATCACTATTTTTACTAGACGCATTTTATAACCGGCCTAGTTATAGAATTTTAATGTTGCTTACACTTCTAATCGTATTCGCAAATATCTATATTTTAATTTCAATTAAATCTCAATAGAACAGCGTTCAACAAGAACATAAGTAACTCGTAAGATAGCCATGTAAGTAGCCCAGTCCGCCTTTCAAAAAATACATTTGTTTACATGACAATCTAACGTCTTTAATAAATATATTCACATTTACGTAATGCTAATATTATTTAAAATTTTAAAAGATTATAATTAAATACTAATCGTAGTGACAGATATAGGTACTATGAATACGCTAATACAACAAAAATCTTTAGTATATGAAAAGTAACTTCTTCCTGTAGTAATGAAAAGTTAAACTATACGAGTTACATCGTCACAGTATAATCACATTCGCATTAAACGAGACATTACGAGTATATCTGATTAGCATATAATTGTCGGATGCGAACGCGCCATGCGCAGTAAATGTCTATCGCAAAGCACACACATTACTAGCCGAAGAAAGCTATCGAGAACCATTGGTAAGTACTCTCTATCGACACATGGATTGCAAATAAAATACAAATTACATTTAGATAAATTCGAACAACGCAGATATACAAGTCACACAATTTCGAAAGTTAACTCTAATGAAGTCTACTTTTTGTACACAAATGTGTACAAAGTGCAGAACACAGATGTGCATTGTAAATTCTTCGGACATAATTTTATGTAATGTGTATTATTATGTGCATTATAATCCCAAATATCTGGGAGATTACTGCTAAGAAAGATAATAATTGCATAAAAATGATCTTATTGTATGATACTGCTTGCTAGACAAAGTATACCTAACTGTACTTTGTCTAGCAAGCAGATTGATCCATTTAGTTTTTACTGTTGATTAACTGACTAACTAAACTTTAATCGTAGTCGCAAAAGTCAGTCACCGTGTACAAGTTATACCAGGATAGCATAAAAGCAATAGATAAGGAAAACCGCAATTAGGTATGTAACCGCGATTGAAACGTCTGGATAGTTCCTCGCCACGCAGATCGTGGTTTGACAAAAAGGAAAAAATCTATGGCAAGTCACCGACGTAATTGATAGCTTAGCATTCGATCAGCTTAAGAACAATGTTGATTAATTTAATTATCACAAATTCCACGATTAGTTTGAAAAGTGTTTAAAATATCTAAATAATTATCTCAAGCAAAATCGAACATCAGCTCTTTAGAGTACCTATAAAGAGCTGATGTTCGAACGAACGAAACAAATAAGAGCCAATGTGTGGCCAGGAATTTGAAATCTAATTGCAATACGCCATCACTCGATCCACACGCGAGTTTCGAACTAACGAACAAAACAGAAGCGATGTTTTTAGATACGTTTACAACAAAAACGCCGTGACGCGGTGAACCGATCGATTGTAAATAGAACGAATGCTAGAACAAATTCCATAGTACGCCTTTTGTCAGAACTTTGTAAGTAATAAAAAAATGGAAAACGTAAAAAGCTGCCAGTACCGCAATCTTCATTAAGTGAGGTGACTAATTATTTTATTAGCTTCTACAAAAATATCAAAAAACCCTTGTTGAACCACAAAACATAACCAAACAATAATTTTAAATCGATTGAAAAAATAATTTAGAGTAATAAAACTTATTACAATGGAAATGACTATTTAAATGAATAATACGTATGGTGTGACGTCACCACAAATAAAATTAATTATTTACAGCTACTTATTATTAAGTAATAACCTTATTAACATATTGTTAACGCTGAGGTCACATACTCATCAAACTACAATAGAGATTTCAATTTGAATTTACTATAGTGCATACATTTTTTAAATTATAATAATTTAAATTATAGTAATGACAAAACTAACAAGAGCAAGGTAGGTAGGTATAGACTGAAGCAAATAAGTGTATTTTTCTTACTTTACTTTTTTGGGTAAAGGTAAATCAACTACCAATGTAATGTAATGATAAAGTAATGGGTGTCGTTCATTTGGATTATTTGAAATTAAATTAACTAATCAATAAAAATAATTAATTAGTATTCTTGTTTGTTTGCAAGTTCGGCCATATTTCAAGGCGGTATCAGGGGCGCAGCGTGCGATGGCGATGCCCGATTGGGCGATAACGACGCGATTCAAACGCGTTCAATTAACGCGCGCCTTTGATTTACGGGTTGCGAGCACTTCTCGTCTTTCACGAGTTTACGATACACACGAACGGTAAAAACAAGATTTCAATATCGATGACTTAATTTTAATAAACGGGTTAAACAGTTATTGTTTATATTTATATGCAGTTATTTTTTAAAATCGTGCTAAAACGGATGCATTTCAGACTCAAGGTTCTAAATTTATAATTTAGACCGCGCCGTGGACCGCGCAATCGCAGTTGTGTTCACGCAACCGGCAACTGAAAATTCATGAGCAGTGCTCAACCTCAATTGCCTATTTATTCTGTTTACAAATACAGAATATTTCCATGCATTTCAGAAATTATTTTTTGATGCTTAACATTTCCACGGAATAATCTGACCATGTCCGATTCCGGCTACGCAATAAAAGAACTACGGCTCGGCTCCAATAAATAAAAAACGAAACGCGCTAGCATACCTACTGTAAATCGATAAAATCATCAATGAATGCTAAAATCTGATTCAATAAATTATGCGCGAGAAAAAACTGGAGCGACCAATAAATAATTGGCTCGTTTCGTGTCCGTCGAATGTGACCTTTGAGCTGGAGCTGATAAAACTCAACGAAGTGTCATTGATATATTCCATGTATAAAGTTTAATTTACTATTTTTTTGTAGTCCTCTCTTTGTAGTCAATACATAGTGGTACCAGGCTCGCAGATTTGACGAGGAGATTGTGAGCGACTATTGCGGTGATGACGCAACTACTATCGACGGCCGCGTCGACGCGACAGCGCAGTTGTAAAGTAAGCATCGTATCGTGCGCTCCATAGCTACACTGATCTCATTACAAACCACACTCGTTTATTATTCGATTCCGCTGTACCTACTGTATTAAGGTGTTATATTTCGCGAAGTTTGCATACTAATGTATGACCCATTTGTTTTAAAAGCGACTAACAAAGCAAGTCTATCTGGATAAATAATCTGTTTTTAGGACTTCTTGTTGCTCGCCTTGATCTGGATAAATAAATTACAATTACCCACTTACCTAATTACTTGGTAGCAAACAAGAGCAAAAACAGCGATACTTTTGGCCATTTTCCTTCATGTTTATTCATGCCGCTATTAAAGCAATTCTATGAACAACTTTACAAACACGAAATGCACTTATATTAACATTAATATGTACCTATTTTTTTAAATTTTGATATGTTATTGATGCTTATAAGCATTCATGTTCATGTATTTGAATGTTATTATTATTTGTTTAAATACTACACTTACCCAGGTCATGTAACCGTTGGTTATCTTTCTGGGAGAGTGCTGCCAATAGTCCTGCGTCACCAACTCTTTGCCTCGCCACCGCGATTCCAACGGGAATCGAACCTGAAAAAACTGCACATATTAATATTCTATTAATATACTAATTTTGGAAAATCATACGCTATGAAAAAAATTTCGTTCCAATATATTTTATATATAATTATATTTTACATTTTATTTAATTAGGTACATATGTAATTCTTACTTGTGAATAGACATGATATTGATAAAAATTGTTATTTCTTACGTAATTTAATAAATGATTCTAGACTAATATTATCGCGGAATTGATACATTTTAATATGCTACGGGTACTCACGATATGTGATTTTTGAACTTCTTTTTGCCGATATTTCGACCCAGTTACATGGATCGTGGTCACGGCGAAACTGCCACTGGGTCGAAATATCGGCAAAAAGAAGTTCAAAAATCACATAATTTAATAAAATTCTTAAAATAAACCGTTAGTCGCATAGTGATACATATTATAACAAAGCAACAGTGTAAAGTACTATCTCTCAAAAGTTACAAAGTTGTTTTGTTATTTTATTGAAACAAGTTTTTAAACTCAAAGATAAAATAAGTAGGTTTGTTAATAAATAACGGTTATTTACAATGTCATTAACATGGTGATAGAATTATAGAAAAAAAAAATTAATACGAATAGTATATACATGACTAAGGTTTTCCGTTACTAAAGTGTTAGAAACTTACGAGCATTTTTTATCTGTTTAATTTTGGTACATTTTTTATATATTGTATTAAGTGATAGATAGAATTCTAGACAAATACAATATAATCTTGAATACAAATAGCAAATACATGACAAGGTTTTCTGTTACTAAAGTGTTGGAATCTTACAACAGGTTTTTATATGTTTAATTTTGGTAGTATTTTTTTTACATATTTTAACGTAAACAACATTAGTTACACTTCACTTATTCTAAGTATCTGTAGTTACTACTTTGTCAAAGTCTACAAAAATAAAAGGAGACTTCAAAACCTTTTTTGCTTCGGATCCATTCAGAATTTCTGCGCCGTAATGTCACAAAAAGAGTAGTTAGCCAGAAATCTAGACCGAATCGGCTCATGTACCTAAACTACCAGGGGAACATAGCTTGCTAGCGCCGAACTTAGTCGCAACAAGTTTTGGCAGAACTATCGGTTGGAAAACGATTTCTTTTTTGTTACTTTGCACTGCTGCCGTTGCTGTCACACCGTGCTAATGACACGGCATAACGCAAGCAAAAAATGCTTAGACATCGAGGTCGGATTGTCATTTATATAAAATTACGAAGACATGCAAACTGTAGGTACAACTGTAGGTATAGACATAGAATTAAGGATTTTTTGAAGGATTTTTTAAATTCTAATGATTAATGAATAAACTATGAAAACACGTAATATGAAGCTAATATGTTGGATATATTCATAAAAGGAAATAAGATGATATCAACGTGTTTCTCGAAATTCTTCGAAATCGAAGAATTTTGTGATTGTGGAAAACAGCTAAATGGATTTAATAATAAAGGCTTTAATCATACTAGGCAAAAATAGCAATTCATACATACAAACATACTTCATAACCATAAGTCTTATTGAATGATAACTTTAAGAAACTAACTAACTTTGACACTTAGGTACGACCAAAAAGTGTATTAACGATCGTGCTAACTGATATTAATGAGCTATCCGTCTAGCGGCGGAAGAAAACAAACCATTTTTATTAAATTACGATTTTTTTTAGTTCTCCATATTCTTACTGAACCTGCATTGGAGCCCCGCATTAGAACGCTCCAGGCCTGCTCTAGATGTGATAGGGAAAAACAATTGTCTTTCACTGGAAAATAAATAAATAATTAATACAAAACTTGTGAGATACTAACCATTATTGAGCGACGAGGGCACCGGTGGGTCGGGTTTGGTCCCGGGCGAGGCCTGCTCCAGCTTGACGGCGACCAGTTCTGACAGAAGCGGTTCTCGCTTCACCTGAACCACGTTAGCGCAGCCGCCCACGCCCAGCCATGCCACTGGGTTCGTCCGGCTGCAGCCTCCCTCCGTGTGGATTATCTAATAATTTAAACAAATATTCATTCAATACTAATTCTCTGTAGTCACACTCTTACTCTACTGAATTTATATAAATAACTTAGCACAACTTAGAACAATGTTTAATGTGTATATGTATGTAACTTTGCGCACGAATACACAAACATAATTCTCTAATTCTGACTAAAAACGAACACCGCGCGGAAAACACGAGTATTCGTGGCAGGTACCGAATACATTCAAGTAAGTTGTTTAAGTACATATTTGTGTTAGCGCCTAATGTTTTGTTTTCCTAAAATGTCCAAAACAGTATGCTTAGGATACTTGGATACACATTGAAAATTTATACTATGTAGACGAACATTTTACTTACAAATAAAAATATTAATTCGTACGTGTTCATAATAATCATACCGTGATAATTATCTTGAAATTTTTGTATCTGTTTAGTATCGGTAAAGGTGTGCGGTAAGGTGTAAAATTGCGCTTGTATAGTTACTTATTCTGAGACAAATGGTCTAATCAATCACAATTATGCAAATGCTGAATTTTGATTAAAACCTAAGCGCTTGTTCACATAGAATTACTGAGGGACGCTTTCCTGAGAGACGTTTTCTACATTCATAGCCTCGCCCTAGGATTTTCTTCTTCGTGGTTACCATGGACAAACAAAGACGAAAACACAAACACCCAGACCCAGAAAAGAATCTAAGCTCATCATTCAGATGTCTGCCTGGCCAGGGTTCGAACCCGGAACCCATTGCATGTCAGACCGGTATGGTGACCGCTCCGACACGCGGGGCGTCAATTGCTGGTGCAGACTTCGCGACTCGTTCGCATTCACCGCCAGGTACTATTCTCTCGCGGCTGCTAGTTCAACGTTAACACTTCCATATAAGTCTGTATGGTTTATACCGCGACTTACCTCACCCGCGTATGCCCTACGAGGGGTACGGCATACGCGGCATACATATAAAAAAATATAATAAAGATGAAAGTTAAATGTCTATACATCGCGTATATTAGGAAAAAGTAATTTAGAATAAAATAAATAAGTAATAATACAAATTCTATAAGTTTTTGCCTGTCTTTTTGGCTGTGAATATTGCATGAAACCAATACAAATGTTTTTTTTAAATGAACGTATTTTATATACCATGTTTTGATTGGTTACTTTAAGTCTTTATTTCTTTAAATCTATATAATCTATTACACACGTCGTATCGTATCGTATACAAAAAATCATTACAATTTAAATTTGTGTTATTTGAATAAAAAATGGCTGAAAAGGCTAGTTAGTGCTTAATATTTCGTAACCGTGTCTGTGACCGCGCGACTTCAATGTGAACAAGCACTGAGACAACATAACTGCAACAACTGACCAATTGTTAATTGAAACAAGACCCGGCATTATGTTTATTCGATGTTGATAACATAACAGTGAACCTTTTATATATGCTGATATAATTAGAAGTGAACGGAACAAACCTTCGTAGGAGAGTTGGTGAGGCAAGTGTTGCAGGTCCGCTTGGCCTGCTCCGTCTTGATGGTGAGCGGCTGCATCATGCCGATACCCTCCAGCAGTTGACGTTGATCACCAGGACAACAGACCGACTCGTTGATGCATGCCTTGCCGATCTTATCTTCCATTTTACTGGACTCCCTGTACAAAAAAAACATTAATGATGTTGATGCTATAGAGTTTATACTATGCTGATGAACAGTGACATCACTGCCGCACCTTTATCTTTGTAAAATCAATTTTAAATGCTGCTCTTAAGCTTACGATTGGTAAAGAGGGTCAATAAACTACTTAATTACAAGCTCGTTTGCTATTTCAGTTAAAAAAATATAAAGCTTGTATAAAAATATAAATGTAAAAGGCAGAGATTGGAAATGACAATTGTTTAGGAGACAGAAGATTATTATATTTACATCAATTACTGTTTTTTTTGTCTGTCTGTCTCTCTATCTGTCTGTCTGTTTGTTCCGGGTAGTCTCTGAAACCGCTGGACCGATTTTGACTGGACTTTGACTCTTGAATAGCTAATGTCCTAAGGCGTCACCTAGGCTACTTCTATTTTAGAAAATATAAGCGCTCTACGCGCACGTAGCCACCGTCACTGCCACTAATGTCAGTTCCTATCAGTTCTCTCTGAAACAATGCTATAATGATAAAATTGTATAAGGTCTATAATTTCGGTTGTATGTAATCATGTCAAGTTACATTATTTAAACACGGGTGTAACCGCGGGATTCAGCTTGTTAGGATTATAATAACCAATTTTAAATAGCAAATCCTCATAGTAGTTGGTCCTCATAATATCCTCATGGTAGTAGGTCCTCATAATAGCAAAGTTCAATATTGAATTCACATTACAGTAATAACAACTCTGCAAATAGCTTAAATGACAACAATCTAATGAAGTTACATTTCAAATGTAACGCTTTGATACACAGCACGCATTTTAGATATGCTCGAATATACTGGCGCATTTCATCCGATCATTCCGGTCTGAATGGAGAATGCTTTGATATGAAAGCTTCCATTAGCATTGATAGTTAAACAATTACGAACTGTGCGTTCCGTTTGTGAAATTTGTATTTTCATGAAGCCTGATATCCACGGAATAAACGTTTTTAGCTATTAAATCTATCTATCTAAGTTTGACGATCCGTGTGGCGGAGCGGTCACCATGGCGGTCTGACGCGCAGTGGGTTTCGGGTTCGATCCGGCCAGACAGACATTTGAATGATGAATTTAGATTTCTGTTCTGGGTTTGGGTGTTTGTGTATTCGTCTTTGTGTGTCCATGGCACCCACGAC
>DWPF01000608.1:0-10596 GCA_018251575.1 Cecropterus bathyllus | reverse complement strand
GGCTCAAGTCCTACCGAAAGTCGGTCATAGATGCATTGCTATTTCTTAGAACTGAGTTAGTACACATCAAGTTTCTTATCTGCCTTTGGAAGGTTTTACTTAAATAATATATATTGCCTTATCTAATAAAGCGTTTAACTCATCCACTAATAGTCTAGATTTATCGACAAATGCATCAAAATGATTTGTCCGTGTCTTTATAGATGTAAAACACAGTACATTATGGGTTTTGCCAAGTGACGTATGATAGTATAATAGAATTGATTTGATATTCGATTGCGCACTCTGGCCACGCGACTGGGCCACACAGAATAACTCGAATGCTTGAAGAAGGCTTAATGGAGTGACACCGCCTTTGTAAGTGCCGCCCAATTCTAATGCCCATTCAAATGGCATTTCTTCTCTTTGTTGCTTGATTTTGGATAGCAATAGCTTATTTTATTAGTGTATAAATGAATTTTAACAGGTTACGAATAGAAATCACTATGTCGGTAATGAAATTTGATAGCGCTTTATCATCTCATGTCACGACTGAATTTTTATTAATTTTGTTTTCTAACGCCTGTAATGATGGAAATGAGTGTCGTTTCGAGTCAGATTAAATGCTATGTCTTTATTTTAGGGAAAAACTTTAAATATCATCATTCATATTGATCGACTATGAAAAGATAGAGCCGTTGTATTTCATAACATTTTTCAAATTATTCCTGTTTTTATATGATTTAACATTCAATAAAAATATGGTTTATTTATCTATTTTTTTAATATCACCAAAATATTATGTTTCAAATACATTAGTAACATTTATTGTAACGTGTAACAGTTATACTAGATTTTATAATTGTTCTTGGTTGAATTTTATCTTTATCGTTTTCTTGAAAAAATTCGCTTCAAGGTATAGGATATAATTGATAGCGAGAAGAATAATGAAACCAATAAGTCCAGCAATCAAATATAATATAATACATAAAAATGTAATTTGTATGAATGTAAGACCAATATTGCGGTTGATTTCCGAGATGGCTGATTCATGGAATCGCTTGGTTATCGTTGGAGCAACTCATGTGGAAGAAAGCACTGTGTGGTGTGACGTAAAGGCTCATATAAATTTTACTATACCCACATTAATGTCGCTACGTGAAATTGATTTGCAGGCAGAAACATATTATGATTGTGAAAACGGGGTTTACGATTTATTTACACAACACGATATCGACTTCAAACATTTTAAACTATCACTGTAACGCTGTTAGCAAGTACCTGTGAAAAATTTTGTTACTAATACTTATGCCTCCGTGTTGTAATGTATTCGAGTTAATTGACAACCGTTTGCGAGTCTAATCGATATTGATTTATAGGAGTTGTAGTCGTTATAACACTGTTCTATTCATAAATCTGTTCCAATGTGATTATTCGGCAAGTGTGTGGAATGTCTGATGTTAAATCTGGAAGTAATTGCGAAGACTATCCCCGTTTCACTGCGCGTTGCGGCGAATATGCGGCTGGAATATCTTTACGCCTATTGCATTCGTAACTTTTATTGGCCGTTTTTCTCTTATGGCACAAGCACACAGTGCCAGTATTAAAGCAATAATCCGTGACAATAAACGCGGCCGGTACACGACGCGGGCATAAAAATGTGAAGACAAAATTAATAAGCTATTTGTGAAACATTTCCACATAAAAACCCAGAGAAGAAGCAAATTTTCCACCAGAGGGCGGAGACAAGCATTTAAAAATTCCAGACCCTCGAACAATGTTTATATCAACAAAAAAGGTTAGTAAAATTTCAATATCGTCGTCATTTACCAAACACCAATTTGATCGGTTTCTTCGTTTAGACGCAATGGAGATGAGCTACAAGATTAAGAAATCTGAGTCGGTGTAATTGAAAATGAAATTCGGCAACGCAAAAATGGACTTAGGAAATCCAATCTCGAAGCAACAATGCCGATGATAACCCGACAGTACTTGGAAGGTTGATGAAAATGTGATTGCTAATTAAAGTTGACATAGAAATGCCAGTGGTGAATAACAAAATCTTCATTTATACGGTCACGGTTTGCCTCTTACGTTTAGCATTAAATGATTGACTCTGTTTCAATTTCGTCTAACACGAATGCGGCGGTTGAACGAATCGGAACACGATTATGTTATTGTGAGAGAATTTTATACGTTTCGCCTTACGGTGTCTCTATCTTATGTTAGTATGTGATTATGTTCTGGCGAAGTTGGTCTTGCGTTTGCTATGAATAAAACACGTGAGTACAGCTTCTGAACTGCCGAATGTTTTTTTGATCTTACATAATATGCCACCCTGGTAGCTCCTATTGTAGTTACAGAATGGTGCATGATCGGCAATGCTTCCAGACGATTAGCTTTACCAACAATGTTTGAATTTGTTGTCAAGTTCGCCTCCTTTTGCGTTAATAGCGTTACAATGTTTGCGAATTCTATTACGCATTGTGCACTTGAAGCCCCTTTGGTTCCTTTATTGTGAACCTTTCGTCGATTGTGCATTTGACTGATCCTGTTTTGCTATGAAACGCTTATTTTATCGCGAATGTAGGTTACTCAGTCAGTGAATTGTTGATAAAAAATCTGTATTAGTTTACGGTACATTGGTAATATTATTTGAGTTTTAGATTTTTCGACAGATTGTTTACTAAGATTTTAAAAACTGCTCATGTGGTATAAATTGTTAACCGTATATTTCTAGGTTAACTTTTAAGGCTGTTTTATTTTAAATTTTCTAAGACTCATAATGAAGTGATACATTAGAACCACGAACCACCCACATTTGTATAGCGGAGTTATTATGGACACGTTATGCGTCATAAATATTTCGGGAACATAAAATTAACACTTAAAAACATGGGCTCTTGGCACCGCAACGTCTACGTGGTCCGACAAAAAATATGGGGATCGCTCGCAAACCTCGACGTGAGTCCAGCCTGACCACAAAAGGTTTCAATCCCATACGATTATAAACCCTACTTTTTAAAAAATAAGTTTCATATTTCTAGAACATCACACATTCAAAATTTTCTAAATCTTTGTTTTCCGTAATCACAACTGTTAACCATAACATGTTTGTGTTATGGTTTACTTTCGACCAACATACAATTCTGTTCGGTGCTTCATCTTATCAAAGGACATACTTGTTGACATGTTGTTTAATTGATCGGTGCTTCCCAGTAGGGGTCTAGGGCCCTACATGTGGCGGTTTCTTTGAGGAATTATTTGAAATTGATAAACTATAAATGCCTCCACAAGTGGAAGATGCCACTGTTACATTTTTTCCTACAAAGAATGCTGTCAAATTTAGATTGGATTTGGGTCAATTCGTGTGGTATTAGTGTTTGGTATTTTTTGTTTTTAAAACAACTAATCTTATATTTTTTATATGAAATCTTATATTGTTTGTTTTTTATATGAAATCTTATATTGTTCGTTATCATAGATTTATCAAGATAGTTCTGTAGACCTAATTATCTTCGTCACAACATATCCAGTAGCTAATCTAAGTTCACTACCATTATTGGCACATCAAGCTAATAAGCTAGAATTTTCTCTGACTATATTAATATAATTATTGTGGGGAGCGAACATATTTTTTCTTGTGGCTGACTCGACTCAATAGAAGCTAACATGCATCCACAAAGGTTGCAAAAATCGACGACCGGCGGCATCCTTTGACGATAGGTGGTCTCCAACCACTGCCCGTGATGTGATTATAATAGCCACACTTTACTCACACGCCTTAATAAATACAGAAATATTATATTTTATATCCTTAGAGATTTCATTTGCAATCACTATCGAACGGACCGACTTAATTATCCCGCGCGATCTCGTAATGAAACATTAATTAAATTTTTGATGACTTTCTTTTCACTGGGGAAAATGAAGAATGAATATGTGAGAATTCTTTATTCGAAACGAAACTTTATTGTATTTTAAAACAAAAAAAAATGTTTGATTCTAAAGTTGTTTATAAGAGAAAAGGTAAGTATTTAATTTCATATAACAAGCAAGGAGAAACAAATTCCTAAATTAATATTGTATCAAAAATACTTCATGAAGTCCACCCGGAGTTAGTAAGCTGCCTTTTGTAGAACATCTATCTATAACCATCTCCATATAAGGTGTCTAAAATATTTGCATTATATTTGAAGAAGAGCTTTGTTTACAGTTGATAATCTTGTAATCATGCCAGATGCAATGAGATGAGAAATCGCTCGATGTTATATACTGAATATACATTTCTGGTCGAGCGTGTTTATCGAAATTGGGTACTTTTGTTTGAGAGAGCATCCGATGATACGTAAAATTGACCGTGGATACGTATAACATGAATGCCTCCCGAACAATACGCGTAAATGCACAATTGCCTCCCCTTTTATACTGTTACTATTGATGTTACACTACTTGACTTTGAAACGGTAGCTATCTGAATTGCTCGGTTTTCATATTAGTCCATTCATACATTCTATAATAGAATGTATTATAGTATTTTCTTACAAATTTCGGTTAATCCAAACGGATTTATTTACATTTTGTAAACTGAATTTACAGTTGTATTGTAAATTCAGTTTACGAAATGTAAGCCTATTGTGAATATATTAAGACAGAATAGTAGCGATTTTGTAATACATAATGTTGGTATGCATATTTGCTATGAAAGACGCATGATATTTAATGAAAAAATATACAATTTCTTACTATGCAGCTTTTAAAACTAAGCTATTTCTTTATGACTTTAATATACAGACAGGAATCCTTAGCAGTTATCTGATTCTAAGTATGTTTACGACTTTGAAAAGGTTAAGAAGGACATAGCTCTTGTTATTTATAGATTTTCATATATACCTACTTATTGCCTGGTGTCATTTTTGAGTAAAATTGATTCTAATATGTTGTTAAACATTTTTTGTTTCAACTATAGCGTATTTTTATTTAATTATAGATTAAATCGCATAAAAAATTTGAAATGCCCCTACCTTTATAAGCTCCGGGAATGAAAAGAAATATTTCATTAGTACTTACTTATGTAGGTAATCAAATGAAAAAGTTGAAATGTACCATATCTGCAAGTCTTTTATTACCAGATTTGTTCTATTGGTCTAACAAATGTATTTTGTTTCAGGTCAGGGGCGTATGAACCAACTGGGGGGTGTGTTCATCAACGGGCGGCCGCTGCCGAACCACATCCGTCTGAAGATCGTGGAGATGGCGGCGGCGGGCGTGCGGCCGTGCGTCATCTCGCGGCAGCTTCGCGTCTCGCACGGCTGCGTCTCCAAGATCCTCAACAGGTACCAGGTAAGGATCAGCAACTTTAATTATGTTAACGAAGGCTAGTCTGCAACTCTTTTTTATTAGGTCTTATTGGAGGGGGAGACGGTAAGAGAACTAGAGTGTAGGCACTAAGTTGCGATGCACTAGTACGAATGTTGAAGTAAGGTGTTTACGAGTTAGTAACTGACGCTGAACATAAGTCACTAGTGGTAATCCATCGTACTTCCTTCTGTATATTACGCTCTTAAACTGTGAAGAAGAATTATGACTGAATTTGTCGAAAGTAATAAAAAAGCTCACAATTTTCGTAATACATTATTGGTTTAGAATCATTGGCGCAATGTAAGATTTACTCGTATATACCTATGAGATGAGTTTAGTCAACAGTCCATTATGTTAGCAAAAGATTATCGCTACATGATGTTGTCCGCATTATTTTATACATACACTGTTGTTTATATAAAAAATTTAACGCACCTTAAAATGAACATAGTGAGCTTTCTGAGCACTGTCAAAATGTTAGCTGTTCCTAAAGTTAAAATGTCTCAAATGTGTGCCTTAACTTACTATTAGAACTTAGTGACCTAGCCATTTAGATTTAGAGTAGAAATGGGTGCACACTATTGATTTTGTTTTTGTAGACAGATCGGTTGAATTGAATTGCGCATTGCGCCTGTTGAAACTAATTGCGTTAAATGTTTTTAGACCGAACCATTCAGTATTTATCTTACTTTCACAGCTACATCCTCTTTTAAGTATTTTTGTAGGAACTAGATATTTTTGACGTATAATTTTACGTCCTCTCTATACAATACTCTATAATATACACCTCTTTATAGAATCGTTTAAATTTGCTCGAATCTTGTTATAATCGAAACAGCCTTAAACCGATGAAAATAAAAAAGTTTTTATATTACTGTATTGTGAAGGTTAGCTACATAAGAGCTGAAAGAATCACCTTTAGTTTAATTGAATCTATTTATATGTACATGTGCGGATTAACTATGAATATATATTTATTTATTGTATTTAATACTTGTTATATAAAAGTAAAAATCTATAACACGTAGTGCCATCAGAATTAGATCTAGCAATATAAACTTATAAAATGTAAAAGTATAAATTGTAGTAGAAATAAAGGCTATTTTTATTTTTATTTTTACTTATTTTATTTATTTCATTTATTTAATACTTGTTATTGTCGACAGGAAACTGGATCCATCCGTCCAGGAGTGATCGGCGGTTCAAAACCAAGGGTTGCGACGCCAGAAGGAGAAAACAGGATCGAAGAACTCAAGAGACAAAACCCAGGTATATTTTCCTGGGAGATTAGAGATAAACTTATAAAAGAAGGCATTTGCGATAAAAACACTGCTCCGTCTGTGAGCTCTATTTCGCGGCTTATAAGAGGAGGCAAAAGAGATGAATCAGACCCTAGAAGAAATCATAGCATTGATGGTATTCTAGGTAAGTCATACTTACCTTGAACTATTCATTTATCGAAACTACATATAAATCTGCTTAACCAATATTGCCTTGATGGTCATTTTGAGTGCTTCCTCGTCAAATACCAGATGCGATATGATATCTCATATATCATATAAAAACATAAATGTTTATAATGTCGTATTAGGTTTACCTGTATTAATTGATAGGGATATACATAGATATATGACGTGCTTACACAATTTTTTTAATTTTTTTCTTTTTACGCCTACGTAAAGTATGCTTTACGTTTGACGTGGGATAGAGAGCCAGTGTATTTGTGTATTAAACTTTTGAAGTGGTATTGTGCGGTTCTTATTTGAGTTGAACTGCATATTACACTAGTTTCCAGGGCTCTCAGACCAAAGGGTCAGACCGTCATACTTTATTTCAAGTTGATTATTCTTCAACCGCAAGGCTGTTTAAAAATAGTTATTAACAATGCATTTAGACACACTTAAGCAAATCCTTGAGAAATTTGATTTCAATTATTTTTTAATTCGTGAAACCTTCAACATAGTCTTTAGCGCTGATTCGAGACCATAATCACTTAATTTAGTTTAAAGCACACTATTGTTATAATTTTATTCCTATAATGAGACTGTCGGAAACGTTTGCAAACTTCGCAAAATGGCGTATAAAGTTAATAATCCACGTAAAAGTGAAGCGAGGCGCGCGCGCACGCCACAGCAGCGCCCCTTGTGTCGGCTTCGGAAATTGTAGGTTATAAAAATGAAATTAGTACCCAAAGCTGTTATTATCCCATCGCGTTTGGCCGCAGGCCTTGCATTACGACAATCTGTCCGTACTGCACGTCTTGTGCCGTATAGCTATCCAATATAAAATGGCGCTCCTAATATCCCGGTTGAGCGACGGAGTGCGGTTTGCCGAGATTCTGCGCCGCGATAAGATTATGCATATTAAGTTGTGCGCAGCTAAAGTAATGTCTACACTGAGAAAGCCCTTTCCCCAGGCTCGACCAAAACTTCTTATACAGAGAGACTGTTACTAACGAACAACAAGGATAATCCACAAGTATTTTTGAGTTACAAAATCCGTAGAATTGTTTAACAGAGGTTCTCATAGTTTTGCAAGTTCCCTTTATAGAATTACCAAGTAAACATAAAATTCAAAAATGTTAAACAATCTATTATATCAGTCGTTAGGTACTGCAAGTTTTTAATTCAGCAGTTTTTAAGTAATACAATTTTAATATAAAATTAGATTAATACAACTGGAATGTCATCAACATTGATTTTTATATCAAGGTATCATTTTTTATACCTAGGTTTAGGAGAATATTATTTAGGTAGATTAATGTTGCGGAATAATTGTAGCCTCGGTTGAAATATCTTAACAAAACAAATAAACTTAACAAAATAATGATGTTTTTATCTCTCAGTGCACATAAGTTAACCACAAAATAGTCGTATGAATGTTAAATTTTCATTTGTAATTTTGAAATAGAATTGAAAAAACTTTCAATATAGCGTAATATTTACTAAGGCCATTGAAACTCATTAGAAGGCTCTATATGCAATACAATGTGGTTGGATTCAATTTAATCGGGAGCGCGTGTGGCCGGTAGCACTACGTTTGTAGTTAATGATAGAGGCAGTGGAACAAAAAGTCACATTACGGATACTTTTATAAAGCTGAAGTTAACTTGAAAATTAAATCTGATCTACCAATACAAAGAGCAGTCTTATTTTCAAACTATACATAGAATTATATTGAAATTTACATTTCTCATTATAATTCTATTACTAAAAATAATTCTATTAAAGATAATTTGTATTTTAGTATCACATAAGTATTTTAGTATCACATATAACAATACCCAAAACTTACAAAAACCCATCTCAATTCAATTTATTAAAGTTCGAAATGAATTTTATGATATTGCAATGCCTTAGATACCGAAATATACGTATTTTCACCTATTTTCTAGATATCAAAGTGTTTTTTCTATTGTTCTTAGGTCCGTCATCATGTGAAGATTCTGATACTGAGTCCGAGCCTGGAATAACACTTAAGAGGAAACAGAGGAGGTCGAGAACCACGTTTTCTGGCGATCAGCTTGAGGCCTTGGAGCGTGCTTTCACAAGGACTCAGTACCCAGATGTGTACACGCGGGAAGAGTTGGCACAGAAGACTAAGCTTACAGAGGCTAGAGTTCAGGTAACTAAATTTCATAAAATACTGAATTATTATACAGTTTTGTATGAAAAGGGCTAATTACCGCGTCTTGTATCTATCTATCTACCAATCTTCAAAGTTAAACAACGTTGTATATAGATAAACTTCATAGTAAGGATTAAATGTGTTTATGTACAGATATAAGTTATATTTAAATTGAATAGCAAACATTGAAATTCATCCGATGATACCCGACAGTAAATAGTTACTGACAGTCGTGAACATATGTAATCAATCCCAAATGGACCTCGTATTAAAATTCAAGAAAGTCAGTTACAGGTGCGTCAATAAACAGGGCGAATTTACATTGCGTCCAATTTTACCAATCTTACTAACGTTTTACGACATATATTGTCACGTTAATGACTAATAATGGTGGTTATTAAAAGTTTCATTAAATATTTTTTCTAATGATTCCTATAATAGAATACAATGTTGGTATTATGTGATATCGGAAGTGTAAGAACAAAAAAGCATTTACAAGTTTTATTTGAACTTAAAGTTTCAATCAATTATTATTATTTCTCTCGATTTGTTTTCCAATTTCATTTGACCTCCCTTCTAACTAATTTCATTCCCTTAACTTAATAGGAAGCGGTGTAACTCCTTACAAAATTTGAAAGTAGTTGATTACACTAGGTCGTAATCAAACCATTGTTGCATTCACTCCCCGCCCATAAAAACAGCGTGACGTAAAAATAACGTAATTACCAACATAATTAATTAAAACATTGTAAGCGATCCACCACATGTTGCTTCGCTACTGTTCCTCTACCACTTTTTGTCGAATTAATCGCCCCCTAATAATTGCTCTAACGAAATGTAATCGAGTTTGCTCCACATAGTAATTACCTAATACTATTATTTCAGTGACTTTACGGCGCTTTTAATGATCTTAGTACTCGTTTTTATTGGTTTGGTACCCAAGTGATTAATGTTATTATTATTCTACTTAAATGCACTTCACGTTTGCCGTCTACAGGATTATCATTTAATCTCTTGAAAACAACAATTCAAACGATGCTATTTTTAGAGACAGATCTTGTTATCCAGATTAAAATGCAAAGTTAGAATGTTGTTTGAAATAACAATAGGATTAATGTATTGCTTCTTTTATAGGTATGGTTTTCGAACCGAAGAGCCCGCCTCAGAAAACAACTCAACTCGCAACAATTAAGTGCCTTCAATACAATGTCCTTGCAATCCGCTTTTCCGTCAGTCCATCAACAATACGAGCCTCCGACAAGTTTCAACGCGCAATGCGCTTCTTGGCAACAGTCCTACTCCTCTGCATTGGGCACAAGTTCCGTGCTAAATTCAGCTCTGGCTCCATCTCTCCATCAATCAGGACTAACTGCTCCTGTGTGTCAGTCAGCTCTCGCAGCTTCGTCCTTACACCCTCCTACGTCCAGCTCATTCTCCTCTGGAAACCTGACTCCATTGTCTCATTCTTCGGAAATTCCCACACCGTTGCAAGCTCCGACCGAACCTACTCCTCCTAGTTCGAGCCCAACGGCAGCAAGTCCAAGCAACCAACCAAGTGGAATTACTTACCAACATTCTACTTATGCGACACCTACGGAAGCGATGCCTCATCCATACGGTTATGGAGAC
>DWPF01000607.1:0-10597 GCA_018251575.1 Cecropterus bathyllus | reverse complement strand
CGATCCCCAGCCAGACAGACATCCGAACGATGAGTTTAGATTTCTGTTTTGGGTCAGGGTGTTTGTGTATCCGTCTTTGTGTGTATGGGAGACGCAGGCACGACGCAGAAGAAAATCCTAGTGCGGGGCTATGAGTGTAGAAAGCGTTTAAGTATATGTTCTCGTACGTGTTCTCTGCGGCCGCGTGCTTGAGCTCCTTGACGCGCACGGCGAGCATGGCGCGCGCGGCCCACTCGTGGCGGCCGCCGCGCCGCCGCCGCGCGCCGCCCCACTCCACCAGCGGGTCGTACACGAACGCCTCCAGCAGCGTCAGCAGCGTCTCGCGCCCGCGCCGCATCGTGCGGATCACGTGCTCGCACGCCAAACGGAATATGCCCTGGAATATGTTCATTACAATTAAAAAAAAATTAAATAAAAAAAACTACTAAACCACCATTTTTGGGAGTCCACAGTATTTGACTGAGAGTAACGTCCCTAAAATTAATCAATTGAAAGTAAAAAAAGATTTTTATAAATGAAGCTTTATTAACTAGTCTGCCATCTTTGGAAATCCGCCATATTTGATAGAGAGTGACATCATTTCATTCGTATTCTTTTTTCCAATAGAAATTGCGAACGAGCATGCAGTCGACCTGATAACTGCATGACATGCGTGGCATGGATATGGATGGAGCGCAAGAAGGTAGCCATTAGGTACTCAAAGATTTATAGGTAAAGGTGGATGAAAATCGACATAAATGAACAATGAAACAGGGCGACAAAGAAAATTACCGCAATAAATCAGTCAGACATCAACCAAGTTCGTGGAAATACATAAAGGTAGTGGATCCCTTCGTATTTCAACTAGGAAGGAATTTGGGAAACGAACGCGTTAATGTCAGGTCTGTTCTCTACGGTATTTCAATTAAATTAGAGGATTTTTTTTGCGATTCATTTCCATTAGTATACAACTCATACGGTTCTTCAAAATTTAGCCACATATTGCCAGAACGAAAGGGGCTTTATTAAAATTTACGGAATATTGATTTCAATACGTCTACGCCTTATATCTAATGTAGTCTACCGTCGAGCGATTTAAAAAGTGATTAGTGCTGGAAAAGATTTGCAGCTTGGGACTGAGCAATAATATATATTTCAATATTTAATTACAGTCAAAATGTAGCGTATCTTGCCAGACAAGCGTCTAGTTTAGTCAAATGTATGCAACATAGCTGGAGCTAGCTATTATTAGCCCACGTAATAAACAAGATGGTTAAGAAAATATATACAAAGTAATACAAGGAAAATAAACAAACCCACTGAGTTTCTTCTCAGTTGAGGTCGTGTTCCGATGTGGTGGTAGTGCAAGAAAAAATATTGTAATTGACAATTTGTAAATACTACCGTAGGCCTATGCAAAATAAAGATATTTCATTTCATTTCATTTCATAACCGCGCGCTCAAGAAACTCCCCAAAATGTGAACACTGTTTTTTGTTTTTCCTAAATTTATATTTCGAATTTGATCCTATTTATTTTCACCGTGCGATATGAGCTGCCATTAGCTAACAGTCACGTGTTCAAAATTACCGTATTAATTGCTTCTTAACCTAACGTTTCCTTTGCGACATGCAGGCGGTACAAACGTGCTACAAATATCGTCGTGTTTCCAAATATGTCATGAACTTTATGTAGGTACACAGAGCACTTTTACCATAAAATTTCAGAACGCTGAACATAATTCCGGGTACTTCGGTCGGGGGTAAATATTTGCTGTACTTTGCGGTCCAATAAGAATACGAGTGCAGGAGTAGAGTTCACGTTGCATTGAGCGCGTGACACGGCGAAGCCTTATTTTTGTATACCCATGTTTTTACCCAGCTAATAACAACAACGTGCAGTAATAAACAGAAATAAGCGTGACATTGGTGCTTCATAATTTTATGCTATGGAATTTATCGTATATACATATAAATAATGGTTGATATTATTTAGTTTGCATTAAAGCAAGAATTCAAAGTATGTTATTAATATTTATTATCTCAGTATCATAAATCGCCTTATTAGATCGATGATGGATTTGTTATCTTTATGCTTTTTTTGTTAATTTCAGTGATTTTATACGATTTCTGTTTAACCGAAAACCGAGAACCATTTACTAAGTAACGGAAGTTAACGGAAAAAAGTTCAAGTCTTATTTCTTTTATCGAAAAATTGCAAATCAGAACGCATCACGAGAAAAAACAAAATAAAATAAATTTCGTATATCGTTGATAATCAATTGGTACTTTGTTTGTATTAAAATTCTTTTATAGCACTGCTATAAAAGCGAAATAGGTTGCGGTTGCAGTGTCTACAACAAAAAAAAAAAAACTGCCAAAGTCTAAAAATACCCCAAAATGACGTTACTACATTGGTACAACGAGAGCGCTTGCGTGACAAGGTTCAAGGTGCCTGTTCAATAACATTTCAAAATGTAACAATACATATTTCAGCATATTTGAACATTGTTTGCACGAAATTCACAATCCTTAATAAAGGCCTCTTGAAAGCTTCATGTAACCATGTAACATAACGCGTTATAAATAACGTTAGCACTTCATTCCACTATTTTTATAAAATTGAAGTAGCGAACGACGGTGAAACCTAATAGGAAGTGGCCACTACCGTCCATGGACAACTGTAATCCATCCCTAGATAAGATCAGGGTACCAAACGGTATGCGACCACACATACTGCAGTCTTCGAGTTTAAGCTCAAATTCGTGCCGCCTGCAACCCCGGAAGCCTCCTTTTAGTCGGCTCTTACGACAGGCAGGGGGATACTGTAACCCTATTATAATCTCGGAACTATAGGGAAGACGCAAATGAATCTATATACTATTGTGCTCTTGCATATGCTCTGGCTCTGGGTGTCATTGAACTTGTTTGTATATGTATCTATAGCATACAGATTGCTTATTAAGGGCAATATAAAAAAATAAATTTGGAGCATTCAAAAATAAATCGTACAATGAAATATACAAAAATTCTAATACGGATTCCTTCACACGGTACTCTCAATATAATGAAGCGTTCTATTTCTGAAGCCGTTACTACACTTTCCTTACCTGTAGGCTACACAGGACAGACGTCAGGCATAGCCGGTGCACAGTGATGACACTCATACTTTTAATCATATTAATAAAAGTCAATGTTTGTATATTTGTTTATTTCGTTTAGTTCGAAACCATTGATTGTGATGTAACCTTGGTAGGGCGTCTCGGAAAGTTTCTTTCTGGTCCAAAAATTTATATATAAACGAAAATGTTATATTGTCCGATCAAAGTTGATACTGAATAAACAAAAGATGTTTTATATGATTTTAGACTAGTAGTATCCTGTAATTGATACATACTAACTCGCCGCTGTCGTTGAGTTTCGACGTGACCACGATCCATGTAAGTAGGTCACTTACACATAACATGTGAGTGCCTGTTTCATAGTAAAAAATAAAAAAGTTTTTTTTGTGTGTTAATTTGCATTAAATACTTTACTTGGCGTTGCAACATATGCTGGGTACAGCTCAGTTCGGTTCACTTCAGGCTTCAGTATAAAACTTGCAAATTCACCTCATACGAACCACGTTGTTACTGTGTATTTTCGTCACGTCACTTCGTATCATTTTATTTCAGTAGATTAAAAAGACCCGGTCACCGCGTCTTACGTCGCTTCTATCTGGCCTGCGCCTTGGGATTGTTCAGAGATGCGGAATATTTAAATTGCATTATTCTGTCTTTTCGTTTTATACCTCAAACTCTTGTTAGTTACCAAGATGATTGAAACCACATCCTCGTACAAAGTCCTATTTATTAAAATAATTGTAATCTTTGTACCGTCGAAGAATAACTTAAATATGAAAGACATATATTAATTGTGTGTTCTAGTAAGACTAGGTAATATTTAAAGTTGTGTAAATAATTTTGTAATGTACAATATTTAATATTTAACAAAGCTCCCTTGTCTGTAGCAACATTAATATTCAACGTAGCATCGTAGAAGATAGCTACGGGCATTACGCCGTAGACGTCAGAAGATAAATTTAAATAAGACGGGTGCCCAGGACAGAAGTATGTAAAAACAGTGTATGCTTGAATTTATCTCGGTGTGTTTGCGAACACAATTATTTTAAACATTGGCGTGTGCTTAGCACTCGGATTACACTAACTTATTTATGACTGAAGCCTATTTTGCTTTGACTACTAATGGCCGGGTACATTTGTATAAATTAACTTTCCCCAAGCGCCGTTGCTCAGGTTCGTGGCTACTTTAACACCAGACTAAGTAGATCGTCGGTGCAAAACCGAGTTTTACCAACGTGATTGAAATTAATTCGTGTTTATTATTTATTAAATGAAATGGAATATTTTGCATAGGCCTACGGTGGCACTTACAAATTGTCAATTACAATTTTTTTTTTCTTATACTACCACTGGATCAGAACACGACTTCAACTGAGAAGATCCGGCAAGAAACTCAGTGTGTTTGCCTTTTTCCTTGTATTACTTTGTATATATATATTTTTTAACAATCTTGTTTATTACTTGGGCAATAATAGCTAGCTCGAGTATCTTGCCTTATACACAATACAACAAATACACGAATATGTATACACAAACGTGTTAATTCATTCCAGACGTGCGTCTGAAGGTGGTCGGTTGCGTGGACGTGGGGTGCGCGTGCGTGGCGTGCGCTCGCGCGGAGCTCGGGCTCGGCGCGTGGCCCGCCTGGCTGGCCGCCACCACTGGCCGCGCTCCGTCCGACGTGGCGCCCATAGCGCGATTGTTGCAACGGTGAGTGTTGGGCCATGATGGGCCACGACGTGCCATGATGAGCCACGACGTGCCATGATGATCCAATTGTTGTTTCTTTGTTTGGTTTTATGTTGTTTTGTGATGGTGTTGTTGGTTGGGAGTCAGGCGCGTCTTTGATGTAGAGATGCGTGGGGCATATTAAGTTACGCTGGGGCAATCGTTTTTTGTTGTTTAATGATAATGTTATTTATCGCGCACCTTCTGCAATGATACGTGGTCAAGGTTAGCCCACGCTGGGCCTTGATGGGCCATTGTCGTTTTGTGAAGGTGTTCTTGCTTGCGAGCCATGCATAGTAAGCCACGCTGGGTAACTGCTGTTTTTCTTGTTTATTGAAGGTTAGAAAGGAAACAAAGCTGCCAATGGATGTATTTTAAAACAATGACCAACATTAGGGCGTTTGTTGACACCGCGCGGTTGTGCATTGTCTCTGGACGTGCATGGGGTACAGTGGACCACACGTTATATATTTTAAGTTTTAAAGTGTCGGGATAGGGACATGAAATGATTGTTTGCAGAACGAAACTCAGTCTCAACCATCACTCAATATATGATTTTAGACTAATATTATCGCGGAATTGATACATTTTAATACGTTACGGGTACGCACAATATGCGGTTTTTGAATTTCTTTTTGCCGTCACTAAATAGATAACGATTCTGTTTTCATGATGATCAAAAAGGCCGAAAAGACGCTCAAACCGAGCTCAGAAGTCGATATCCCGTCCAGGTTGATATCCTTCCACCATGGTTTTACAAGTGAAGCGAATGAACTGAATTACACACACCCATACAACACACAATCGCATTTAGAGTGAATCTAACTTGCCCATTTACTTCCAGGATGATGCAGATAATGAAGTCGCGCGACACCACGGATTCCGAAGTGGATCAGGGGTACAGCAGCGCGAGGACGTCCCCCAATCTGACCCCCTGCACGTCCCCCCGTTACCACATATCGCCAGCATCAAGCACTTGCAGTACTTCATCAAGCTATCTTAACGTGGACACATACCGCCAGCGTCCAGTCAGGTCAGACTATGTCCTAGATTTAGATGACAATGTCCAACCGAGTATCAGCCAGGACTACTACAGGTTGCCTACAGCGGTAGACATGACCTGCCAAAGGGTTGACAACCCAGCCGATTATAGGTTCTGTAGGTCTAATAGGCTAGTCGAAGCCAGCTTAGAGACGGTCCAACCGTCCACCAGTATGGCAGTCAAACGTGGTTTAGACTCCAATATCGATATCGATAGAAAAAGGTATAGATTGGCAACACAAATGTCCCAAGTTGTGCTATGATCGTCGTTTAGTTTAGCTGGTCCGTGGTCTTGGATATGTCATCTCTACCGTCTGCATACATGCAAGAAAACACACAGGCACTCAAACATGCGCGTAATCCGGGTTCTATTAATTGCATCTTTAATTTGAATATCTCGAATACAATTGTACGAAACCTCTATATTTTTTGCTAGAGTTAAGGTCTTAATCTGCCATGAAGGATATGTGATTCAATTTACTCCATTAAGCAATATAGCAATTAAAGTGCCTTTTTAGAATGTTAAAAATGTTTGGTTTCGTGTTAAGTGTATATGTGTTGCGGTAACTATGTAAAAATACAAATCTAGATCAATTCAAAATCAAGTCTAGATCAGTACACATATTGAAATTTATCACTAAGATTCCCATCTGGTTGTATGTGCCTCACAACTTCCTCATTTAGTAGATTAAATAAATATTGTTGGGCAAATAAACAATGAAGGACCAAATGACATTTGATATCACTCGTTCACTGAATGAACGGATTTGATTTCGGCTGTCATTTTGCCGTTCATTCTTTATTCGCGCTGATATATTTTTCATATGATTGTAGAGTATATTAAATATGTATAGTAAAAAGTGTCCACTGACCACGGATTAATTTTGTCACTGACAGTGCTTGATGATCAATGGGGAGGGTAAAATGTAGGGGGCGCTACTGCTGTATTTGTTAAAGAGGGTAAATGTTAAATTTACCAGATGGATGGATGGAATTTTAACCCAAAGCCCACTTGTAGCGTCAATTGCTTTCCGCTGCAAGCGTTAACAATAAAAGTATGCCTGATCTTATGTGGCCACGAAATTTCTGTGCAAATTGTAACCAATATGTCAAAATATACTCAATGCTGACACTTGCAGCGTCAAGCGAATGTTTCGTGGCCCCGCGGCAATATATGCAGTAGTGGCGCCGTTAGCGGCAAAAAATAGCGATCCCCATTGATTCAGCGCTCGACGTATCACAAAATACAGGCTTAGTTTAAAACAATTGCGAATAAACAGTACATTAATGTATGCTTAAATTATAATTATTATATTTAGACGAAAATGCGGGAAGGGATAATGTTGCCATGCACCGATTTGGATGTAAGTTGCATTTGTTTATGGTGTTAGCAACGTTATTCGCTCTCTTTATAGTTTAGTGACGTAATAGCAAGAGAGCCATCGTACTGGCGTACAGATACTGTTCTGACTAATTACTGTACCCATTAAGACCATTAATGGGGTTTACGAAGTCTTTGTTTTTTTCTTACACCATAAATATTCCTTTTGACCGCGTTCTCCTGCTCTTAATTGTGACCCCATAGTCCTGGTCAATTACCTGGTCGTAACCCCTTTCCTGTGACCATGACCCTCAACATCTGAATGCAATCAAATGAGCCAGCCCTCTCCCCCATCCCTATTTGGTCCTACCCTCTTGTAACCGTGACCAAATTGCATTTCCTACAGTCATCCTACACCTGGTTGCGATCCCTTGCATTCAACCACGGTACCCTTATACCGGAATGCGATCACCTACATCCAATCACCTACACCGATCACCTACATCCGATCACCTACATCCGATCACCTACATCCGATTACCTACATCCGATCACAAACCATAGTGCCACATACATTAACGCTCATAAAGAAACGTCAGTATGATGATGCTCCACGTCTGATGCGTTTCAATTCCCTCCAACACGTTGAGCCTAAATAGTTGTTGAATTTATTATTATGATATTAAAGTAATACGCCGCTCGGTTTAATTTCACGTATAATTTCCACATTTCGCCAATAGATGGCTTGATACGATAGTTCCTAGCAAAGTGCAATAGACTGATTGTTTATTTTGAATTATATGAAACATTTTAAAGGGTTGATGGGGCAAGGTATGTGTGTAGGAAATAAAAAAAATGTAACATATTACCATGTTTCTTTCATCTAAGCAGTCACTATCATATATGGAGTTTCACGTTTATAATAATAACTCTGCATATAGATAGACATTATCTATCACCTGGTTTTGTATCTAAACACTTGAGGTTCCTGGTTAATTTCTTCATGAGGACAAAAGCTTCTTCAGGTGGTGATATTGAACGTGGTAGAACTCTTTGTGTCAACTCCAGGAAGCACCACCGCCACACCTATTTCTGCCTCATGACAGCAGGTGTTATGTGCTGCTGAGCTCTGGTCTGAAGGGTGTGGTAAGGGAGGCATACTTTTTCGAGGCACTCAATCTTCGTCCTCAGGGGAAGCAACGCATCTGTGGCTAATCTCAGGTGAGACTTTGATCTTACCTAGGGTTGATTGCAGATGTCTATGGGCGGCAGTAGCCACTTACCATCAGGTGGGCTGCATGCTCGCCTCATATATAAATGAGTCGGCAACCACATCCTTCCAACGAAACGTTAGTAGTAACGCAAGTAAGTGTGGTAGTATCTTCCCGGTCGAACTACACTAGTTCTATGACCTGGCTTCGGATCGAACTCGGAATCCACTGCGTGTCACCGTTGCGGAGGCCGCTACGCTACGCCAAAATCATATGTAACTCTAGCTCAAAATCTTGTTAAATTAACTGAAACTAGACGAGTGACTGAGTATTCCGAAAATATCTATCCTCAGTTGTGGACCCTGTGGTTTCAATCAGCTAAGTCAGAGTGTAATCTACATATAGATATGGGCTGTTTCTGTTTGCCGTGTGGTTTAGTAACACCGGTCTATGTCTTCCCGTGATGCAGTACAAGGAATGAGGGACAAATTCCAGGAGATAGGCAGCAGCATTTTGGGTAATATCAACACACACTGCAGTCGCTAACACGCATGCTAGGTGCCGTTGCATATAAATAACTGTGGGATATGTGGTAAAATAAACCCGTCTTTACACGCATAATAAACATTTATTTTAAACTTTGAATAGTATTACAAAATCGGTAACGTTTTTACTTTAAGCGCAAGTCCCATAGACTACTCCTAGACCCTATCCCTTCCGCTTCGCATAGATTACACAAACCTGACCTTGCATCCAGTCTTTATCCTACATTCGGTTCTCCTGAAATTAGCCTGACCGCATCTGGGGCCACGTAGCCACGAAAGGATATGTGCGGAAATCCCTGCTAAGCATGCAAAGGGGCTTCGCCATAAAAGCAATCAGGGGTTTCCGTACCATCTCAACTACTGCCGCCCTTGCACTGGCCGAATTCATCCCGCTCGATCTTAAAGTCAGGGAGGTACACACTGTGGAACAAACCAGGCTTTCCAACACTACCCCATACCTCCCGGAAGACATAGAATGCGAGAAACCGACACCTGTGGCTCAACTTCTTCACCCAGCCAAGCGGATTACCGTTGGTATGCTACCATCATGCCCTCTGTTACGCGACATTAACACACCCGATTCAGGACACACAAACATTTACACTGACGGAAGCAAACTGGACGACGGGTCTGTAGGCGCGGCGTTCGTTTGCTACGACCACCGTGATACACAAATCGCCACTAAAAAATTCAAACTTCACAGCAGTTGCACTGTATTCCAGGCTGAATTGCTTGCCATAAACCGTGCATGCCAATGGGCAGTCGCAAACAATTCACCAAACAATTCACACATACACATACACACCGATTCACTCTCTGCACTCAACGCCATTCAAAACAGAAGTAACACACATCCACTCATATCACACATACATAAACTCATACACACACACAGCAACACACACATCATCGAATTCGGGTGGGTCAAAGCTCATGTTGGCATAATGGGTAATGAGACTGCAGACGCTGCGGCTAAAAGCGCCGCCACATCTCATAAGTCGTTTGACTATGCTCGATTCCCTGTGTCGTACGTAAAACACAAAGTTCGCGCTGAAAACTGGGACACCTGGCAAGCGCGTTACGACACTTCTCCCCAGGGTCAGCATACCAAACGACTCTTACCCAAACTCAAAGACATCAGCGAGTTATACAGACACGTGAAGACCTCCTTCCAGCTCACACAGATCCTCACTGGCCACGGTTTCCACAAAGCATACCTCCACAGATTCAACATACTCAGTGAGGATATCTGTCCCTGCGATGGCACTTCCACGCAGACCATTGACCATCTTTTAACTACCTGCCAGGCTTTTGCCGCGCAGAGGCATCAGCACGAATCGCTCTGTAGGCTGCTGGGAGTGTCACCGTATGAACTGGGGGAACTCGTCACCAAAGAAAATGCAATCCAATCGTACGACAATCTGTGCAAATATATTGTGAACAATGTAAAGAAAATAAACGATAATCATTAAATCATTAAAAGGCAACACATTTATATTTATTCATACATGCTATATTATTTAATAATGTACAGTCCGAAAACGGTACAAATAATAACGGCTTAAATTTGTTGGCAAAATATATAATTTCACGTAAATTGCTAATATTGGGAGTGTGTACGCTACGAGCCAACCATGCGAACTGCTCGGGCA
>DWPF01000606.1:0-10603 GCA_018251575.1 Cecropterus bathyllus | reverse complement strand
AGACCCGTAATTAAATATAGGCTACTAACTAGCATTATAACCGAATATTTTTTCGACGACCCACGTAATGGAGCAGTCTGACACGCAGAGGGTCCCGGGTTCGATCCCCGGCCAGACGGACATCTCAATGTTGAGCTTAGATTTCTGTTCTGGGTCTGGGTGTCTGTGTATTCGTCTTTGTGTGTCCATGGCATCCATGACACAAGAGAAAATCAGAGTTTGGGGCTATTAGAAAGCGTTTAAGCGTTTTCTCTTATTTCTGGAAAATATTGTGCGCCTGACTTTTGGTGACAAATATTTACACTTAAGTGATCTATAATAAACAAACGTTTTTAAAGTCTCTAAACGTGATGCAATCGGTGGGAAGTTTAAAGAAATAACAAATAAAAAAGAATAAAATTAACATGATACTATAATTAAAGTAGAAATTGATTGCATCTACTTAATACGATTAACAAGTCATCTATGCTCTCTTTAAGTATTATAAAAATAAATCTACTTATAAAAGAACTATTAATGAAACTTACAAAAACATAAATTAATATTCCCTCATTCTTCATGTTATATCTTTATTTAAAAAGTTCACCTTACACAGAAAAGGGAGAAACAAATTAATTTTGAGACTTTTACATTTAAATTAAAATACCTAAAAACTACAAAGGAAGACAATATTATTAACAACAATTTTTATATCTGTTACACTACGAGTATATTGCAACTTTATTTGGTTTATTGCGCTTTGGCCATAACTATTGGTATGTGATTGGGTATTAATAACAAAATATATTTTATTTTTACGTGGTAACATTTGGTACGATATAGTTAAAACAATGTTAGCCATATTAATTTAAGAAACATTATTTTGTGACCATCTCAGAGTATTAATTGACATAGAGTCCAAGCCACCAATACCGTGATAAAATTGTAGGCAGATGTGCTATCAATATAAATTACCATTATTTTTGTATAGGTATAAGAAAATAATATCCCATGAATAACTATACCAGTGAGAATGTATGTGAGTAGCTCTTAATTCAGTAAAATATTAATAAAAATGTTGAGTACCAATATTGAATATGAAATAAAAGTAAGGTTTTTATTTTGAAGAAGTTATTTTCTCCTCACTACATAATAGTGTATTTATAAAAATGTTACCATCCTGAAACATATTACATTTTCTTAACTTAGCTGCCTCACTACCGCGTGTCCAGATATGGCAAATACAAAAATGAAATCTTGCCTATCTTTACACGTTCAATACGAATGCGCAATATAGGATAATAGTTACAAGTATATTACAAAGTGGCATAACATTATGTTGGCTACCTAACACTATTTTATAGTACAACGTTAAGCTAGGCTATGATATGTTATCTATTCGAATCGTGGCGCGCCTCATGATTATCTACATTGCACAAATATTTAATAACGGCCGTATTGATTGCACGTTTCTCCTATTTTAATATACATCTTATAAAACTGTCATGTTTGGAAGATTTGATAGCTTTTATTGAATATTTTAACCATTTATACTATTTACACTGATTATTACAATGCGTACCTACTTTGTCATTATAGTACTAATTGAAAACAGCATAATTTGACGAATGATGATATAGTCATTAAGTACAGGACAAAGAGACGCTTTTAGAAGGCTAAAATATTATATGAATGTCTTTGATTAATTTGTAATTTACAAAATTATTTAAAGAAACGAAACACTGAATAATTACTACGTTAAAAATTCACTTTTGGCACTTTTCACGGAGTCCATTTCTTCGAACATATTATAGTCGCTGCAACGAACATTGTTAACTGTAATTCACTAACTAAACCTCTTGTACGCACTTTGATAACTTCAGTTGTCACTACTGTCTTACATCTAACCCCACGTAACAAATTAGTTTAACTGTTCACTATAATTTTGCGTAAAGTCAACGTTTCTCAAACTTGCTTATGAACCATTTAAGTATTTAAGGTCAGTCTTACACGCTGTCGGGCGAGGACCCGCGATCAGTGGACGTGGAAGGCCGCTCCCAGTGCGCGGGGAAAGCGCGGGCCGGGAGCGCCACCGGCCTTCATATGACGTGTTGGGGGGGCTCCTCGTCTTTCATGAGGACGTACGCCACTGGACGTTTGACGTCCGCTGGGGGGGACGGCGTCCGTCGCGGCGGGCACCCGCAGGGGGACAATGCGCTGTTGTACAGAGCGCTGCTGTATAGCGCGCCTCCGTAGAGGGCCTGTGATAAAGAAGAACGTGGTAGAATTTCCAATGGATGACCTGCTGTGACGTCATCCTAAGACGTCATGTTTTTATCATAGGTGTACAAAATTACGATATTTTTGTTTTAGGTGTGTAGAGTAAAGGCCTGATATCGGTAAACTTACCGATATCAGGCCTTTAAGTTATTCGCTAAGCATAGTAGCGTATCTGTGATTGATCTTAGGTGTCCCATAGTTAGTTTAATGTGTGTAAATATTTTGAAAAAATATCAAAACTTATGAAATAAATAAAATAAGATAAAGCACACACACATTTCAATACGTCACATATTAATGATAAATATTAATGTACCATATTTAAATTCAGTATTAAGATGTATACTTTAAGCATTTGCAACGCACATGGTAAGAGCGTAAAAAAACTTACGTTTAGGTACTTAGTTACTCATTCCTTGAGTTAAAGAGTATTTGACAATAAATACTTGGCTTAAGTTAACGAAAATATATGAGTGGTTGTGTAATTTATCGATTGATCGGTTTTGAATATTTTATTATTATCTTCGAGTATAGGTATCAAACACCTTATTTCTTATAACAAAACTGAGCATATACCTGTAGGTGAGCTAACTCAGCCGCTAACTTTCCATCATCAGACGGCAGTTTCCCGAAGGGGTAGAAGGGGTACGGCAGTGGTGGAAAGAAAGCCCTACTCAGGTCCGGTTTGTCCTGCAGCAGGTGATGAGAGACCGGTATCTGGGGTATCGGGTGAGGGAGAGAAGGTGTCATCAGCCGTGGTACCGGCGCCATTAATCCACTGATACCAAAACCGAATTTTGGTTCCTTCTTCACCAGCGCTTTTGGTTTTCGACGCGGACGGTACTTGTAATCTGGATGCTCCTTCATGTGCAAGGCTCTGAGGACAATTGTTGAGGTTAGTTTAGATTCAGTATTTGACGTTTAATCAATGAGTAGTAGAGGATAGTAGCAGGTGCATAGCAATAGGTGTAGTGATGTGGTTTGAATTTCGGCGTCTAAAGCGAATATCTGAGTTTGATTTTAAAACGCATTTTTTGTAAATTGTAATGGATTACCAATTTTTTTTGTTAGATTTAGTTTTTCGAGAAATAATATATTTCTAGAATACTACATTCTAGAATTATATTATTTCTCGTTCTTGTTTCGTGAAAAATATCTATTCAACAAAAACGACACGACGAGATATGCATTTGTGAAACTGCAGCTTAATTGCATATGAATAAAGAACAATATTGATACAACCCTTGGTTAATTACTGTTTGTTTTGCAATAAACATAATCGCAACCAGACAACGGAAGCGGGGTCGCATCGCGAAACTTTTCCAACATTATTCAGTTTTAACTTCATAATCCCATTGAATAATAACAAAATGCCACAATGAAATGGCGCTGGGCAGAATAACATTATTATTTATGCAATAAAGCGCACAATTGTCGCGAACGCCCGCCGCCCTTAAAACAACAATGTCGATTCAACAATGCGCGGATTATTGCATTGTCCTGTCACAATCGAATGTTATTCCACACCCTTCACTATGCGCTAGGAACCACTCAAGGGAAACTGTACTGTAGTGTACAGTGTTTCGGACAACGTAAAGCCTACATTCCGATGCTTTGAGATGTACTTATGACGTTTAGTGCAGCGACAACAGTCGACACAGCGTCCGATTATGCCAGCTTTGTGATAGAATCGCGATTGTCAGCGAGTCGATTGTAATTATTCGAATGGTCGAGGGTGGATGATAGTTCACGTTCGGAATGCTGAGGTTTTTGAATATCTGTTTGTTGAATGTTAGAGCTCCATTTTCTGTTTGCTGACTGTCATACAGTTCGTCAAAAGATTTGAGTGACAGTTCTTTATTTTTATTTATCTATTAGAATATATGTATGTAGTTTATTTACATTTCTGCCTTTTTAAGACATAGGTTAAGATGATATGTTCATTTAAAGCGTCTTTTAGTTCTCTAGTCCCTGAGAACTAAAGCTTCTGTAATTGTTATTAATTGTGTTATATAATGACTTTTTCTATATGTTCTCTAATGAAATTGCTATGATGACATTGATAATTAGCTAGGATTCCCGTACTATTTGCAATCTGATACCAATATCCATGCGTGACTATGTATCAGGTGGGCTGCATGCTAGTTTGCAACTTGCATTACATGTATAAAAAGTTTGAAAATATATATCTGAATTATATAACTCTTTTTTCGTTTTTATCCAACCGATACACTTAACACGTGTAAATGAATGCTCTATTGCTTAAAATTTGTAATTAACTCAAAGATCAAATCGTATATATCAGTGGATAAGGACTTCCGATACTAACATGCTTTGATAAATACAATTCTGTAATATATTCTAAAATTAATTTCATTTATCGTTTTTTGAAACGAAATGAACTTATTGATTATGAACCTTTATTTGAAATGAAATGTCTTTATTTTGCATAGGCCTACAGGGGCACTTAAAAAATTGACATTTACAATTACAAACATACAAATTTTTTCTTACACTATCACCGGAACGGAAGATGACCTCAACTGAGAAGAAGAGTTTAAGAATTTAATTCAATAAATACATATACGATTCGTTTAAGTTTAATATACACACACTCCTTTTATGCAATACATTGCACAACACTACATGAAAGGCAATACACGATAACTTGCAACCCGTATTTCATTCATAACTTTATCAACAAATCGATCGAAGAAGTTCGGGCCGAAACAAGCCGGGGTCGTCGAACCGTACTATCAATTCGTTCATTACTGTTGACGACAAGCAAACACGATAAGCTAAAGAAAATAACAACGTACTAGTATCTCGCGGAGAAAAAAGCCTATCTACGTTTTATCGGACACTTTTTTGGCGTATTTTCCTTGGACTTAATCGAGTACGGTCAACAGAAACATCGATACGATTCTCGATATGAAAGCCGCTTTATTTCGTTCGTTATTGATATTGTTGTGTCAATAACTGATATGCGATCACGATTTTTTCCCTTATGCAATAAGTAGAATGTTTTTGTTAGACATTATGTTTTTTAGGTTTTATTGTTTTTTTTTGTGGTCATTGGAAAAATAACTATACTTATGACCATTAGATTATTTTTATTATTATTCTTTCACAACATCACTTATTTTTTTTTATAAACGTTTATTTCAGACGTTGGTACATCCATAAATTGTTAGTATGTTAGTAACAATTGAGCTTAAATTTTACATTAGTATTGTTAGTTATTATTTTAGACCAATGGCTGTCTCCACCCAGTGCCTTCGGATGGGGCAGTCCGGTCTAGCGGCAATCATCTTTAGAATGCTGTTGGGGCTATTACGTAAGCGATATAGCACAGACGCTGCCTTCTTACGCATTATTGCGTGAAACCCGTCAGTGCGCGCACTGGCAAACATGTTTGAGGCGCTACACCGCCACGACAGCCCCAGCAGCACCCTAAAGACGTTGTTATATTGGACGCGCAGGGCATTGTAAGCCCGGCACGAATAAGTCACCCACAGTCCACCGGTGTAGAAGGATGTACAGAATGCTTTAAAAAGAGCTACTTTCACTTCTTTTGTACACCGAGCGAATCTGCGGACAAGCATATTGCCCCTGACTGCCAACGCCCTGCGTTCCCTCTCAATGTCACCATCATCATTTAGGTTACTGCCTATAATGTGGCCTAGATATTTAAATCTATCCACTACATTAAGTGCTACACCACCGAGACATACGGTTGGAACATGGCGTGGTCGTTGCTTAGGTGCTTTAAATACAAGTATTTCACTCTTCTTGGAGTTGTACCTTAAGCCATGCGCCTCCGCATATGTCTCGCAGGTCGATATCAGCCTCCTAAGCCCCGCTATCGAAGGACTGAGCAACACCATATCGTCTGCGTAGCTTATGTTGTTAACACAAATATTATCAATGTGGCATCCGACATGCATGCCACTCAGTCGCTCAATAAGTTGATCAACATACAGGTTAAATAGAAGGGGTGAGCTCAATCCACCCTGCCTTACACCACATTCCAATCTGTACTCATCCGACAGGGTACCGACCCACCTTACCTGGTTCTGTTGGTTGGCATACCAATATTTAAGAAGGAAGATGTATTCCGCCGGCACACCCATGCTCCACAACTTACTCCACAAAATGTCATAAGCGACCAAATCGAATGCCCGGGAAAGGTCGAGGAAACATGCGTAAACCGGCGTTTTCCTTGCAGTATAGTACCTGACAGTGTGTTTAAGACTAAGAATGGCGCTCTCAGTGGATACTCCCGGTTTAAAACCAAATTGCGCATCATTTGTATGGACATACTGACTGAGGCAACCATTTAACAAGCTGTCAAGCACCTTGGCCGCGGTTGTTGCAAGCGAGATGGGGCGGTAATTACTCATATCGGATGTGTCACTTGTCTTATTTTTGACTACCGGTATTACAATGGTTCTCATTAGCGGCTCAGGTAAATAAGAGTGACCCAAGCACAGACTGAAAAACAGTGAAAGAAGTCGTGGTAGGTGAACACCAGCGTATTTAAAATGTTCAATGCTGAGACCATCGTGACCAGGAGATTTTCCACCCTTCATTTCTTTAATAATCTTAGCTACGCACTGTGCAGGTATCTTTGCATTTCGTCTAGCCACAATGGTCCCCTCACCGCTCACATTACTAGGCACGGTATACAAGGGCGATGTAACGCTAAAATGACGCCTAAAAGCGTTGGCTATGTCTTTGTGGTTATGAGCACCACCAACACTCACCGGAAGGCTCGGCCTTACATTCATTTTATTTGTGTTTTTCCAAAAGCTCTTAAAGTCCTTAGATGAGTGATTAGAGGCCAGGATGTCCATTTTTAATTGTTCCTGCCTGGTTTGGCACCATTTCAACTTAGCCTTAAAATGTTTCCTAGCCTCAGACATCTCATCAAATGTACGACCACTGGTGGGCCTCCCAGCCAATACCCACATTTGGAATTTAAGCCTTGCCTCGCGATGAGGGCCCGCTACGTGCTTATTCCACCCAGTGACATAGCCCCCTCTTTTTCTACGCTTATCCTTATATGTATGAATTGCGGCCTGCGATAGTATATTCACAATATTACTATACATCGAATCTAAGACCGCATGGTGTTCATTATTGTTGCAGAAACCATCACAACAATCATTTAATTCCCTTGGAAATTCTATTAACCTCAATTTAGAATGACAAAGTTCATGATATCGATTAATTTGTTGCAAATACCTATCGCCCCAAATAACACAATTTTTAGGATTCGATTCTGTTAGAGACTCTGTACATTTAGGTTTCAGTTTATACAGGTCGCATTCAAGTACAAGTGGATAGTGGTCAGACCAGTACACGTCATATTGTACTGATACGCTAATGACTGTCTCCTGCGCCGAATTTGTGACGATGCAATGATCCAACCACCTATTACAGCCATGAGCCTCACTATAAAATGTAAATGTATTTTTATCACACATGTTTACATCTATACAGGACCATCTGTGATCTACACAAAAATCTAACATTTCGTTATAAAACAATTCACTAGGATGCGCATTAAAGTCTCCTAATATATAAAAAGCTTCAATTCCCTTATTTTCCTCAATTTCTATGACCGATCGGATCGAACCAAGACACGCACTAAACTCGGGTAAATTGTCATAAGAGTTAGTAGGCATATATACGCTGAAGATTATTATGGATCTGCTACTTACAGTTATCTTGATGGCACAAATACGCACGTTATCACAGTCTATCACTGATACCTCGTTAAATACACTCTTACGCCACAACAACGCAACACCACCATAGGGCCTTCCGCTGACTAGGCCTATCGACGTATCAATAGCAGACGTACCAGTAGACCCAAATTCATCGCAGATTGTACTAAGAAGAGCCAGATCATGGGGCAATAACCACGTCTCCTGCAGTGCTATCACATCAGCCGACTTGCACAACTCTCTAATACCTTCAATAGACCTTTTAACAGATTTACAGTTAAAACTAATAATTTTGCTTAACTTATCCATTTAAAACAGTTCAATAATATTAGTTAATTATTAGTGGCACTTATATCAATGTTCTTTTTATTTATCCTCCTCTCGTAAAAATTTACAAAACGCCGGAACGATATTCCTGTTGGCCATAGTTTATCATCTAAAAATATATCAATTTTGTGCTTAGTCACAAATACTTTGAAAGCGTTATAGTCCTTTTGCCGTTTCATATTAATTTTCATTAGGGACACTGTTTCATTAGTTTTCTCAAAAACATAGCTAATAATATCCTGTTCTGAGACATTTTTATCCACATTCGATATAAACAATGGCACTCTTATGTCGGCAGCTTTAAATTTTTGATCCATTTGCTTAGAATCAGTGGCACATCCTTTTTGACTAATAAAACGGTTCCTTAGTCTCCTTTTCTGATATAAAATCCATTCTTCACTCTTTTTGGGCTCCTTCCATTCACCTTCCTTCTGTGCTATCTCAGAGAAAGATGCACTTCTTATATTATCAATATTAAACGCCTGATTAGGTGGACGCACAGCTGATTTATTTATCGTCGCTGAGATCGGTTGCATTTTGTTATCAGTATTGCAGTGCACCGGACGCTCACGCGTTGTCTCGCTCGCACTTTCAATAGCAAGTTCACGCGAGCACGCAGGCGGCGCTTGCTCCTTCTCACTCACACTCATTACGACAGCGCTCGATGGATTGCTTGAGTGCAATAATTGCGAGGAGCCGTTACATGGCATATGAAATAGGGAATCATCAACGCCATTATCACAATAGTTTGAACCACCTCCCCTTTTTGTATTTACATTATTCTGCTGTTGCACTGATGTGATTTTGCAATATCCAATTAATTGATCATTCAAATCACTTTTCGTAACATAGTCACTTTGGATGTTTTGTATAGATTTTTCTAATATTAACATCTTTTTGAGCAAAGGCGTTACGTCTACATGATCAAATGTAACAGGGGGTAGCTTTTCCAATCTCCTTGCTACAAAGATTGGTACCTGTTCAGGGTCTGTTTCTTTCAACAAGCAGATTATATCTTCAATATTTCTTAGTGTCTTTCCCTTGCGTTTTCGTATCGATGGCCGCTTACTCACAGATTCGAACAGTAACGATTTTGCTATGTCGATCTCATCAACACTAAACGCACTTTCACATATCTGGACAATACTTTGTTCGTCCATAACATCCAATTTATTTTGGACAAAAGCCAAGACTTCACAAATAACTATATTGCAATTAGAACACTTTAATATTTTCGATGTGTTATCCATTATCGTAGCAGAGGTATAAACCTTGCATGCGCGCGCGATCACGGACGACGCCGGACTGATATTTTTATTAATTAAATACAAAATTTATAAATACAATGCCATTATCACAACAAATCTTTTTAATAATAAAAGTTCGCCCCTGATATTGTAGGGCTACACGAACAAAAGTAAAAAAGTTATCAGGTACCCGCTACGCTGTTTTATTTCGTCAATCCGTCTCCCTGAAGCCAAATCAATACTTGCTCTCCTTCGCTGTAGCAACGTTTGAAGAGCGGCGGTGAAATCGTATTACTTACAAACGTAGCTCAAAATAGACCCCACGTTTTATGTACACTGTATTAATTGTCCTTAGTTCGCGACATTTTATTTCGACACAATCGTTCTACCAAAGAAAGTCATAATACAGCATGTCATTCATATTATCAAACAGAACTGAATAAATGCATAAATAAAAGTATAATTTTATAGCCGTTAACGTTTAAATCTACGAATAACAACAAAGGAATGTCATACTTATGTAATTATTGATAAAATGAAAAGTTTAATTCTGTACATAATATCATAAAAGCATTCAAAGGAAAAAATATTATACCTATCCCACTCCAGATATATTATATGTGCATAGGTAATATGAAAACGAAGTATATCTGCACATCGAACTTTTATAATACCTACAAAACCTCTTGTTGTAATAAAACAAGCGTAGTCAACTTTTTAACAGCAGTGGATTCTGGGACTCCGTAACTGCAACCGTAATTATCGGATATTCGAAATAAAAAAAATATCCGTAAACGTATCCGATTTAAAAGTTTTGCTTAATTACGGATATGTTTTGAGAAATGATTTTTAAATTTTAGTAAATATACTGAAAATTAATGAGCTAGCTATAATAATACCTAATATGACTGCTTGTTATAGAAAATGATACCAAAATTTTACCTATTTGTATTTTACGTTGCATGATATATCCGTTACCGCAACTATCGAATAATCGGAAATTATCAAGAATCCGTAACCGGTAGGTATAATATTATT
>DWPF01000605.1:0-10609 GCA_018251575.1 Cecropterus bathyllus | reverse complement strand
ATTTTTGTGAACTGACTCGATGGCAGAATTGCGCTGATGGCGCAATAAAATAAAATGCTTTGTACGCAAACCGTACATGCTCCCGCCACCGAGAAGAGATGCAGGATGATGTGATAAAAGCAATTTTACAAATAAGCTGAACTGAAATGATTTCAAAATACATTGTTAATGCTAATGATACATTGATTAATGAAAATAATAAGTAAAAACAATAAGTAAACATTAAGTAAATAATAAAATAAGTAAAAAACAAATGTAAAATATAGTAAATAAAATAATGATAATGTCTCTAGGTAATGAAAAATGTCTCTAAATTTTATTTATGTTATTTAAAAACAGGCGACGACGCCTGGTTAACGAAACGCGCACTATTATTTATGAACTGAAGACCCACAACACTATCACCGACACTACCACTAACACTAGCACATTCTCTGTCGCGGCGAGACACGGTCGGCGCCGGCGCCCCCCGCGCCGCCCGCTGCAGCGCCGCGCGGCGGACGTGCCCGCGCCGCCACGCGTACACCGCCCCTAAGATGATCACGACTCCGGCGACTAAGTAAATGGCTGCATAGTGGTGTATGTCATGGTAGGAGATTCGATCTGCCACGATGTTTTGCTCCGCTTCAGATTTCATTCGATCTATTTGCCCTTTAAGTTTCTCTAATTCTGACTGCTCTTCTGTACTATTATTTTCTAAATTCACTTGATGTGTAGGAATCGTCACATTAATTACGTGATTAATGGGAGCAATCACGGGAACGTAAACTTCAGGTTTAGATTTCATGGTAGTTGATAGTTGTCGATGTGAGTAGATCGTAAAACTGTCGCTCTTTAAAATACATCCTTTATTGAGACTGATAATGCCTACTTCGTTTATATGTTGTGCTGATATTTGATCTTCACATATGATTCGCACGGAGCATGCATTACAACAGAAGTACAAATATGTATTGGGGTTTTCTAGCTGTCTCCATATGTTTTTGCAGGGTGTTGTTTTCTTCACACAGGTGCCTTGCTTTTGGTGTAAACAAAGACTCGAATCAGATTTCAAGAGATAAATTGGGCCTTGATTGTGACACAGGTAAGTAAGTGGGTCTGCGTTAAAACAACTCTTCATGTCCGGCGATGGTATGTAAGTGTCTTTTTGTATATTAATAGCTAGGGTGTCTGATATGGGAGTTACGCTAATAGAATTGTTGCCAACTTGTTTCGGGATCGGGATAACATTGTAAATTTCAAAACCTTCTCTGCTAATGAGGGGGATTTTGATTTCAAATATGAGGTATATCTTCGTCATCCTTGCTCTTACTCGTAGAAGATTGTAAATTTTTAGTAAATCCGTTTGTATATTATTTATAGGTAGGGAGAGGTCTTTCGGTAGTTGGCCTGAGATAATGTTAAGTTGATCTTGTAGCTGCTTTGGTGTTAACAAATGAACATTAAATTTTCCATCGTAGACATTCGTGATGATATCTATTATTGATTCCTGTATTTTGGTGAGTTTTGATAAAAGATTATTAGCAATTATAGATGAAAGAATAAAATCATTAGTCTTTTCGACTTTCTGTACCTCTGACGTCATCGTATTGGTTCTCATTTCTAAATTATTAATTCTTTGATTAACAATTTTATGCTGCTTGCTCATAGAGTCCTCCATTCGCTTTATAAAGTTGTACTCTGCTTCGATCACAGATGTCTGATTTTTCCATAACAGAGCTAAATGTTTTTGATTGCTATTTATAAGGTCTATGTCTCGCTTGTACTGTTCCGCGAATTCATCGTCTAATACTCCGAATAATGAGTGTGCGATGTAACCGACACCGTTGATGAGGCCTCGTCTTTCACGCCGTCTGTAGTACGCTGTGAACTCCTGATTAAGCAACATGCGATCGTAATATTCCAATTCAGAAATGCCTAGTTTTAATTGTGATAGTATGACGTTGCAATGAACTTGTATGTTATCATTGGAATTTTCACATGAGTGCGACAGATCTTTTGTGTATTTTTCAAGAGCCGTTCGTCCTTCCCAATAGGGCTCCATGTCGTAGTATACGATGACCTTCCAATCGTCCCCGATGACCTGCATATTAGCGACTTTGTCAAAATAAAATCCTTTGGTATCATTTAGCTTTGTTATGTTATACGATCCGAATGCTGATGATAAGAAGTTTAAAATCAGGAAAATAGACAATAACATTGAAATAAAATTAGATTTAGGTTTGTTTGAATTATTATGTCGGTTTTGAGTTTCAGGTATGCTAGTTTTCTGTTCGTGCTGATTGTCCTGATTGTTTACTGGTAATACAGATAATTTTACTATAGGCCGTTTTATAATTCCGTTTTTTGTTTTCACACTGACGACGCGTACGTGTCCGTCGGCGCCAGGGTGCAGCTCCACGACGCGGCCGAGCGCCCAGCGCCCCGCCGGCAGGTTTCCTTCGTGAATTACAACCACGTCGTCCTTGTTGATGTTAGGTTGAGCTTTTTGCCATTTGCTTCTGGCCGACAGTTGGACGAGGTATTCTGTGCGCCACCTACGCCAAATATCGTTAAACAACTTTTGCGTTAACTGCCACCGGGTCCTTTCATCCCTTTCTGTCTCATAAATTGTTAAGTGAGGACCGCTCGCCAAGAAATGTGCTGGAGTCAAGTAATTTATGTCATCTGGGTCTTCTGATAGGGCACATAATGGCCTTGAATTTAGACACGCCTCAAGTTGTGACAGTAACGTATGGAATTCCTCGTACGTAAGCTTTTGATCACCGATTACTCTACGTAAATGGTGTTTGAGGCTCTTGACTGCGCTCTCCCATAGCCCCCCCGCACTAGGCCAAGATGGAGCGTTGAAATGCCAGTCTATTTTCATTTCATTGACTTCATCGAAAAAGTTATTTGTGAATATAGATTGTAAATCGATATATTCTTCAGATAAAATCCTTTGTGCTTTAACAAAATTGGTCCCGTTATCGCTGTACATGTGACGTGGGGTCCCTCTCTTTGCTGCTAATCTACGAAGCGCCGCTAGGAAGCTCGATGAAGATAGGTCTGACACCAATTCCAGGTGCACCGCTTTTGTGACCATACAGACAAAGACTGCTACGTAACCTTTCGACGTCCTTATACCGCGACCCTTGCTTGACTTTACATCTATGTGGCCCGTGTAGTCGACACCGGTGTGATAAAATGGTCGTGTAGGATTCGTCCTGGCTTCAGGTAGGTTACCCATTATTTGATGATGCTTACTCGGATTGTGCCTTCTGCACAGAACACACTGTCGCAATCGACCCTTGACGGCTCTGTTGCCTGATAGAACCCAGTATTGTTGACGTAACCATGAGTGTGTAAGCCGTGCGCCACCGTGGAATGTCTTTTCGTGTGCATAATCTATTAATAAATTAGTTAATATGTGCTTTTGTGGTATGATCTTAGGATGTTTCATGTCATAGTCAATGTTACTTAATTTTAGCCTTCCTCCAACTCTCAACAACCCGTTGTTGTCTAAAAACGGATTTAAACACAACAAGCGGCTGACAGAATGTACTGATCCATGTTTTTTAATATGATTAATATCTTCCGAAAATTCAGACTGTTGAACATGTAATAAAATTTTATTTTCTGCTAAATTTAATTCCTTTAAAGTTAAATACGGTTGAGTAGGTCGGATGCGTGTCGTAAAACGCATTACCCACGCTAATACACGTGTAAGTTTTTTAAAATTGCTATGTTTGTTAATTAATTGTGTAATTATGTTATTTTCTACTGTAATGCTTGTTTGAACGACGTTAGATTTAACTTTTTTCATTTCTAAATTTGTAACAGGAACTATAGTTTGCTTATAGTTTTGACTGTCGAATGATTTAAGCCACAAAGGTCCATTCCACCAAAGTTCATGACGCCGTAACTGCTGCACACTCATGCCACGACTAGCACAATCAGCTGGGTTTTCTCGTGTCTTAACGTACCGCCAAGTGTGTGACGGCATTACTTCAATAGTTTTCTTAACCCGATTTGCTACGAATGGCTTCCAGCGGTTCGGTTCACCATGAAGCCAGCCCAGGACTGCTGTAGAGTCGCACCAACCAAATATCTCAATTTCGTGCTGGGGCAGACTGTTTATCATTTTTTGCATTAATTTAGACAATAAATTTGCTCCACAAAGTTCTAGTCTCGGTAATGAAGCATCTTGAGATGATAATTTTGATTTAGCAGGTGGTACAAGTTTAGTCTTAGCTGCTAGAAGAGTGACTGATGCGGTATTCTGCTTTTGTATTCTTGCGTATATCACGCAAGCATAGGCTTTATTTGAGGCATCACAAAATCCATGCAACTGTATTACCTCGCTTTCATCACATTGTAACCACCTAGGTATTTTTATTGTATGTATGTTTTCTATGTCTAGTCTCATTTTATTCCAGGTTGTGTTTATGTCGTCGGGAATAACGTCATCCCATTTAAGGTCAATTATCCAAACGTTTTGAAATAACAATTTTAATTGCACTACAACTGGAGCTACCCAACCTAATGGGTCAAATAATTTTGATATTTCTCCTAATAGCTTTCTTTTTGTAGGGGTGCCATTTCTGTCCGATTGTTTAGTCATGTTGCATTGGTAGGTGAACATGTCTTCCTTCGAATTCCAAATTAATCCTAATGTTTTAGTTGATTCCTTATGTTTAAAAATAAAGTCTTCCCCGGGACCTGCGCTTATGTTATCAATACATTCTCGGTTGTTAGATGTCCACTTTCGTAAATTAAATCCCCCTAGTTTAAGAAGCTTAATAAGATCCGATTGTAATTGCTTGGTCGACTGTATGCTGTAGCCCCCGGTAAGAAGATCGTCCATGTAAAATTGACTTTCTACGATTTTCGCTGCCTCCGGGAACTTGTGACCTTCATCGTTAGCTAATTGTTTCAGAGCTGCCATAGCTAGGAAGGGCGCGGCCTTAGTACCATAAGTAACCGTTGCTAATTCATATTCCTTCAATGGTTGGTTTTCAGAATCGCGCCATAAAATCTTCTGATATTTTTGATCATCTCTATGTATTAACACCTGCCTAAACATTTTCTCGATATCGGCCGTAATTACATATTTATATAATCTCCACCTTGTTACTAATGACATAAGGTCTTGTTGTAAGTTCGGCCCACGGTACATAAGATCATTAAGACTTAAGCCGTTCGAAGTAGGTTGCGATGCATTGAACACGACACGCAGTGCGGTAGTTGCAGAGTCAGCCCTATGCACACAATGGTGAGGCATGTAGTAACCAGGTGACGAATTATGTAATGATAAATACATATGATTTAATTTTATATATTCCGACATGAATGATTTGTAATCCGTTGCTAACTGTTCTTGTTTTTTAAATTTCTTTTCAATTTGGTAAAACTGTGCTAATGCTTTATGTCTTGACTCTCCTAACTTTACATCGACGTCAGGGTGTAGTGGTAGACGAACTACATATCGACCGTCTGCGTTTCGGGTTGTATTCGCCTTAAATACGTCCATACATTGTCTATCTTCTTCCGACATAACATCATTGCTGCCACTGATGTCTTCCATTGACCAAAAGCGATGCATGTCGTCTATATTGAGCGTCACAACATTGCATTGGTAGGATTTTACGTTGCCACATAAAATCCATCCCAGCCGTGTCTGTTGCGCAATAGGCGCTGAGTCTGAGCTGATAATACCATTCATTAAAATTGATGGATAGACATCTGCCCCTAATAGTATATCTACGGATCGACTACGATAGAACTCCGGATCAGCTAGTTGGATATTCTCTATGTAAGACCAATTCGGTTTGCTAAAGGTCTGATTCGGTAAGTTGTTAACGGCGCGACTCATAATAAAGACATCCACGTTGATCGAAAACTCGTTGTAGACCGATTTTATACAGATATTCATGACGCCTTTGCAATTACTTTCTGTAGCTCCTACGCCTATTATTATTCCTTTGCAGCTGCGTCTGCGCAAACCTAACCTTTGAGCCGCGTTTTCAGTAATAAGAGAGGTTTGCGAGCCTTGGTCAATCAATGCGCGCATGACATGGTTCGTGCCGTCTGCTGACTTAACGTTTATTATAGCCGTTGCTAACAACACCTCCTTTGTATCCTTTTGTAAAACGCTCAAACTATTTTTCGATTGCGATTTTACTGCATTTGATGTGGATGGCGTGACGTCATTGACTGTCGGTTGACTGAAAGCCTCATGGAGCAGGGTGTTGTGAGGCTCTTTGCAAACCCTACACGTTCGAGTTGAAAAACAATCTTTACCTTCATGTTTATAAAGACAATTTTTGCATAACCCGTGTTTTAATATTGTTTGTCGCTTGACGTCAGATTGCAACTCAAGAAATATTGTGCAATTAAAAATTCCGTGATCTTTTGCGCAAACGGGGCATTTTTGTAAATTAGGTCGATATGTTTTGTGATTTGAATTATAAGTTTTATGCGAAATATTTTGATTGCCATGCGGTGATTTAAAATTATGCGGTTTTCTATTGTACGAATGAGACAACAATTGCCGGTTCTGTGGTTGTTGTTGCTGCTGAAGCACCTTGACACCTTCTACTTTTCGCCTGGATGACTCTAATGCTGTAAATTTCGCTTCTAGAAAACCTAAGAAGTCCTTAAGCGATGGTAAAGCTCGGGGCTCCTTCAAGGATTCAACGTACTCCCTATGTGTGTCGAAATCTAATTTTTGTGCTACCAAGTATACAATTAAGGGATCCCAGTTGGTCGTATCGACCCCCAAGTTTCGAATGGCATGTAAACATTCATTTGTGGTGTCGTGGATTTTCTTTATACTCCCAGCTGCCTGACTTTGCATAGATGTTAGAGATGTTAATATATTCATGTGCGAATTAAAAATTAACTTGATATTATTATACCTATTATTTAGGATATCCCACGCAACTTGGTAATTCTCTGATGTAATGTGTAGATGTTGAATTAATTTCTCAGGCTCATTCCGCAGTTTACTTTTTAAATATTGTAATTTTTGCGTGTTACATAGAGACCGGTTTTTGTGAATAGTCTCTACGAACAACTCCTTAAAGGACACCCAGCTATGAAAACTACCACTAAACAACGGAACTTCCATTTGAGGGGTAGCCCTCTCCCGGTGACACTCAGACCACAATTTACTGTTAATTGCTTTTTTCAGGGAATTAAATTGCGATTCGTACTTGTTAAAATCGCTTTCGTAGTGACTATCTTCCCCATCCATCTCACTTACCATTTCCCAATGGAGGGAATCTATGATAGACCACCTGCTCTGTAATGACTTCAAAGCATCATCAAACTCCCACTTCTCGGATAGAATATCGATGTCTAAGTTGCTTACTGTCCTATCGAATGCTTTGAAGTTGGCAACCTGTTTACGTCTCATTTCGTCGAGTCTGCTTAGCGACCCGTGAGATTTTAATTCTCGTAATTCAGAAGGTGGTTTTCCGCTAGCACCCGAATCTAAGCTACCACCGAGGTCCGCCGAGACAGATCCTGGGGCCCCTTGAAGGTCTCTAAGCTGTTGATTGATCATTGCTTTTACGGTACTGTACAATTTTGAAGCCAGATCGTATTCGGCATTGACAAAATACGGATGAGTCCGACTTCCCTCCGTCCTAATGCGGTCATGGTTGTATTGGTAATCTGACCAGAACGACTCCAAAGCTTTCAACCGGCTATAGCAATAGTCCGCGGTCTTACGATCCTTACCATCTTTTTTGAAGTTACGTTCTAGTGACTTAATGTTGTTATAAATCTCTACTTGGGCAGTATATAAACCTTCCATCGTGATAATAGTATCTATTCTTTGCTTACTTGAAGAAGAAAAAAAAAAAAATGGGCAGATCTTACTTGTCTGTTTCGCCAAGCTGCTTCTGTTTCTGATAGCTGCTTACTGCTGATGATGACTGCTGGTGATGACTGATGACTGCTGCTCCACGCACTGATGACACACGTGGCCGTCGCACGTGGCGAGGATATAGGTCACGCACGCGGTCGTGTGCTTTTCGCTCGAAGGACCAAATTGATGTACGATTTACACCGTACACCAAGTAATGAATTTAAATGAAAGTAAATGCTGTATAGTTAAAACTGATTTTAATGATAAAAACTGATTTAATGAAAACTGCTAATGATGGACTGTGAATGATTAGTGAGCACACGTTATACGCGATCGCGATAATTTTGTGAACTGACTCGATGGCAGAATTGCGCTGATGGCGCAATAAACTAAAATGCTTTGTACGCAAACCGTACACAAGGACAGCAATTAAAATGACAATTAAAATTGGATTATTATAATGAAATGAATGGCTTCAATGACATTACCATTTCAACAAAACTGATACTTTAATTATCAAGCTAGTCAGCAAGACATTGACTAAAACATCAGTGAGATACTTAAATTGTGTAGAATCAATACGAATAATATGGGGGTAGAGACCTAGAGACATGGTATCGCTTGTCTCATCACCGAATTACTGTTCCACTGGTACAGGCTAACTATCTAACGTAGTTCACGGCTGACCAAGTATGAGATGGTAGGCTTTTATTTCGAATATATTAATCTCTCTATAAGTTATCAACTGTGAAAACAATTGACGGATCATTTTCACGCAAATAACTTGGAAAATATACCTTGAATAAGTTTAAAGACTGGACTTCCTCAGCAAAACAAATTTCAAAGCATTAAATATGTAGGTTATACGTAGATGAACACCTTTTTTTAGTAAATTTATCAATATGACAAAGATTTAAAGTATTCGTAAATTAAAAGAGGTATGAACTTTTGTGGAATATTATAATATTGTTTCAAAATTTGCAACACGAGTCACCGCTAGCACTGCCTTTGAATGAGAGATCTTTTTGCTAGATTTTAGATCTATTTTTCCGGAGATACTTCAGAAGGAACTTCATTCTACATTTCTTTTATTAGATTGAAATAGCCAGCGTGCAGTCTATCTGACGTTAAATGGTTACTGCCGCCCATGGACATTTGTATGCAACGTTATATATACAAGGGTTCTATCTGAATTCGAATACAGATGCGTTTCTACTCTGAAGAATATTTGCCTCATATATAAGTGAGCAGGTAACTACACCCTTCCACCGAAACACAAGAACTGCTTCACGAAAGTCTGAAGACTACTAGAAGATTGTCAAGTCTGAAGACTACTAGAAGATTGTCAAGTCTGAAGATTACTAGAAGATTGTCTGCCTCATACAGTGAGCAGGTAACTACACCCTTCCACCGAAACACAAGAAGTTAGTCACGCTAGAAGATAGTCTGGCGTTATTCCCGTTCGAACTACATTAGTTCCACCATTTGTTATCAACATTGTGCACGTTTGATATATGAATGATGACGATGAATATAACGTATGTATCGAACTGTAAGGGACGCCTAAGAAAAATGATACTGAATATGATCATAATTGAAATATGTTCATTAAATGTGGTTGGAACTTTATCCTTCGATTGGAAGTGCACTGCTCGGCGGGCAATGCGAGTTCTATACTAAGCAATTCCTTGTAACATTCACCACGAACAGACCCCAGTAGCTTTCATTACTGTTATAAGGCAGAAACAGATGAAGCCTTCCCAGACGATCCACTAAATGTTCTAATAACTACAGACTATGCGATGTTGCGATGTTGTATTCTGACTGACGACCCGCACGGCCGAGCGGTCACCATACCGGTTTGACACGCAGTGAGTTCCGGGTTCGATCCCCGGCCAGACAGATATTTGAATGATGAATTTAGATTTCTGTTCTAGGTCTGGGTGTTTGTTTTTTCGTCTTTGTCTGTCCATGGCACCCACGACACAGGAGAAAATCCTAATGTGGGGCTATAAGTGTAGAAAGCGTTTATACGGGTTTCTTCACAGTTTAGGCAAATAATAATGAAATTGAAATAAGTAATTTGATGAAAGTTTCAATTCGTATCGCTAAGTCAAGTTATCGTAAAATAACAGTATCAGAAATCTCTTTCGCCTTTACCTTGCACTACTCCACAACCTACATTCTACTGGCTGCACAAGCCAGAAAACCTTGAGCTTCTTCAAAATTATGCTTCCTGCGAGCCAAACCAGTCGTATACTTATGTAATGTACCTCCCTAAGCCAATATTTACTATTTAAATTACTATGCATGAGCACATATTCGAAATCTATATTTAAATACACTAAAATATGAATAACTTAGCTATATTTAGTAGTTAAATATTTTTTAATACGGTCAATATATATGCTTACTTTTTTATTCATTTTTGAATTTTAGAAAAAAATGGTATATCGATTATATTGTACTAGCGATGCTCCGCGGCTTCACCCGTTACTACATATGAAAAAACAAACAAAGAAACAAACATAGCGTGATGTTATATAGCCTATAGGTTTCCTGTATAAATGGACTCAACAAAAAATATGTTTTCAATTCGAACCAGTAGTTCGTAAGATTAACCTAACCAAACAAACAAACTCTTCAGCTTTAAAATATTTATATTTTATATATTATTTTTATAAAATAAAAATAAATAAATTTCTTATTGATTAAAACATAAAGTAAAAACCGAAAGAAAAACAGAATGGAAGT
>DWPF01000604.1:0-10612 GCA_018251575.1 Cecropterus bathyllus | reverse complement strand
ATAGAAAAGGTACCACAATCTTCTCTCTATGTTTAACCGAAGCTCATTTGGAAACCTTGCTTCCCTGCTTATCTATCTATAATACAAATATGCCCAAATTTGTATGGAAATATATATTATATGACACCATCTATTATCGCAATGAAGAAATTAAGCAAACTGCTAATGTAGTATTACGGGCCACATATTCTAATAGGTCCCCAGCTTGCGTGCAACAATGAAAATAACTATTTTAATAATTTTACATAATTTTCAGAATGTGAACAAGGCACAACATTTAGACGTAAGTAGTAATGAAATATTTCTTATCAAATGTTAACAAAAAATGACGAATTAAGTGAAAAAGTCTATAGAAAATATGTAAATATTTTGATACTGATCCTAATACAAAATGCCACAAAAACATATAATTGTTAAAATATATTAATATTATTTAAAGATATTATACTACAAAAAATAGGTATCTTTGTAGTTCTTTGTATTATTACTTAATGTACAAAAATATTGTTTTAGCATTATCACTTGGATTCTCGCGCTTTGAACCTTGATAAAGTAAGTATGTGTATAAAAACAAACAAAACAATACAAAATCTTTTCAATATTAATAAAATCCATATCAACATTAGATATTTGAGTATTTTATTGAGTAATTTAATTTTATTTAATATAATAATCTACTTTTCAGAGGGACAAACTTAGCAGATTATTGACCTTGGTAATTATCATATTAGAAACTAAATTATAATGACATATTCATAAGCGAATTGTAATAAATAATGTCATAAAAATAAAACAGAACAAAATTGAACACGATATAAAGTAGCGCAAAAGATTGCACTGTGATATGAATCAAGATGTATTTTCTAGAGGCAAAATAAAACGAATTTGTCTGAGAGACGACAGCTTGAAATACGAACTGTCTGGAATCAATTGAAAGCGAGATTGTAACAAGCAAAACATGAGAAAGGATAATGCTCGTGGACGATTGTAAATAAAATAGTACCAATTAATATTATGGGAATTAATATAATAATCTGTTCTATGACAAACTTGTCATTACATTTAAAAAAAGATGTCAGATGACAACAAAAGAAAGTAGCATAATAGTCACTGAGTTTTTAACAACAAGATGTTTTTGCTCGATTTTGTTTTTAACAAATGTCACTTTTGGTTTTCTATTTATTGAATATTTTAGGTTTCCATGAATATGGGGACCTTTATTTGTCTTAAGTAAAACAATAAATACTAATGTTTGTTTAAGTATGAGCCGGACTCGATATAAATAAAAGAAAACACGTTGATATATCTATTGGTATTTATAAATGTACCTATACGTATATTGGGCAGTGGTACGGAACCCGTGATACATGAGACCAGTTCACCTACATTTTGACCTCTATTTTAACTATATTAGATAATCATCGAGTACCAACAGGATAGGATAGTCAGTCATATTGGCAAGACTAGTTGCAATAGTATGGTATAAAATCCTGTTTACATTTATACCGACCATTGCATATATTTATTTCCACATTTCAGCAGAATTCCGCGCAACTTGTTTAAAAATGCAGGGATGTTGTTGCGAAGTCAAGAATATCCTAAGTAACGCTTGCATTTTAAATTTCGTTTACTTTCAAAGTTCAGTGACTCACAGCTTTCCATGTAAAAGTTCGAGAAAATAAAAATTAAAGATGATAGCTTTAAACATGTATGTAAAATGAAAATATTTTTAATAGCTAGAAATAATAATTTGCTCCACGTTTTAAAAAATCCTGACTTCAGAACCAAAGTATGGATAATCGAACTTGTATGTACGAAACAAATCATAACAATAATGAATAAACATATCAACCAAATCGTACCATCCGAAGTTATAACAGCACAAAAATATACCGTAATAACCATCAAAGCAGACAGAAAAAGAAAACGTAAAGCTTAGACGCAAATCGTTAATAATGTTGTGTTATTCGTGTCTCTTGCCAATATGGGAGCACGAAACACAAATGCGAAAGAGTTAAGAATTGGTGACCAAAATCACGACAACATAAATGTGGAAAATATTGTAGAATACTTCGAACTTGTATATAGTTCGAATGTACAAAATTTCTTCGTCAATTTTTTGGGAAAACCAATATATAATTCTAATATGCTACTGATTTTCGTCCATCTTATTTTTGGGAAAACCAATATAAAATTCTAATATGCTACTGATTTATTAAATAGAAAACACAAATATAGACAGATAGAGTGATAGATATTAAGTGGCAATACCTTTAAACCAAAAGTTGTCACCTTTAGAATTCTGTACCTACCAAGTTACAGGATCATAATATAAAGTTAAATTCATATTGTTAAAAAGTTTCGACAAGGAAGTAGAATGAAGAAACATAGTGAAGGGGAAGAAAGGAAGCAAGAGGAAGGTCATTGCATGTCTAGACAGGGACTAGACCGGTGCAGTCTGGAAGTTACGGTAATGACAGGGTTATAAAATCATATTGAATACCTACACGTACATATCTTCACTGTATAACAGTATTAGTACAGTGAAATCGAAGGAGATAAGGAACAAGTTCTGTAACGGGGAGATGGCATTACATCGAACAGCAAGAAATCATTGCGATAGAAAGATAAAAATATGATTTAACAGACTCGTAAAGTGTACTTTGATATTTAATCAGGCATGTCTAGACGGGAGCATGATTGCATTCTAGGGAATTCGCTGGATAAGGATAGAGCTTCCTCAGCAATTTCATTGGATTTAATATCAGTTTTTGAGCAAGGTACAAAATAAACGAAATAATAAATGTTTGCAACTCTCGATAAAAATAACCGAAGATAGGAATCTTAAAATATAAAAATAAAAAGTTTTATATTACATTTCATTTTACAAGAGTTTCGTATTGCGTACATGTGTCTAGACAGAGATTTGGTGTTTAGGTAATAATGTCATAGATGTTAAGTTAGCCATAACTTTACAGTTAGGGTACATATTGCAGAAAAAAAATCTTATTGGAAAATTAAATATTACTGAGACAAGTAACTCAGAAGTAAAAGATGAAAGTTGCACATACATGTCTTGACATAGGTGTGAAATCGTCTAGTTATTGGAACTCTTTCTATATTAAATTCTGGTCATCAAATTCACAGGAAATAAACAGTTCGACATCAGACAGGAAAATGCAGGGAGGAGCCAACGTTATGGTACGCATGTCTAGACAGGGTGGTGACGGTCTAGGTGAACTTATAGTTCAGTGAATTTATTACGTTCCGATTAATTTTGTTTGTAAGTATATTACAGGAGAGTCCGAGACTGGTACAGGACAGGACAAAAGATATGTGAAGATTTTTGATATTGGTTCAATTTTCAACAAAGAAAGTTAGGACGACATTGTTACTGAAATGTTTTCGTAACAAAGAAGTACGGCGATAGTGTGGAACAAAGTTTTTGCTTCTCAACACTTATTTCTATAAGTAATTTTACACTACGACTACACTACTACTAAGCTATATACTCGTATGATAGACTACTTTAATGTGGCGGAATACAAGGATGAAGGAGAGAAAACAATATGTAGAATTGCAATTGTAAACAATGTTCGAAATTCCCTGCAAGGAATACTCCAGAGAAAAATGTATTGTATATGATTAGCAAAGTTAACCCAACTAATATGTACAAAGTATATATCATAAATCTAAAGTAAAAAAAGAACTAATACTGATATTTTTATCTCATGGAGATTCAAAAAAAACATCCTACATCTACATAGCGTTTGTACTATTACATGTACAACTTGGTAATTTTCTCGGCAAATAAAATGCAAGCCATTTTGTTTAGAGTTGCAAAATGTAATATATTTTAAACAAGAGCTACTTTATCAATAGTTACAATAACGTTATCACAATACGCTTAACCAGCCTCAGTGTGACAGAAAAGTCATGAAACCAACGTATTTAATTTCCCAAAGGAGCGTGCTAACCAACCAGTTTTACGATATTAAAAATTGTAAAAAATGTAAATTTTGTAGATATTACCAGAAACCGGTATCCATGGTCTATTTATGAATGAACTCTACATAACGCTGGTTTTGCTTCAACAATTTAAAACAATTTCATCCTACCAGACAATGTACACAAATATCTATTTGAGTAACATAAAGTGTGTATTGCATACATTCAAGACAAACGGTATTTGATCAGGTGTGTTCTCCTTATTCTGAATTATTTACAAAGTGATTTACGACTGAAAAAAGTTGCTACCTGTTGCCAATGACAATTCTTCAAAAAGGATACAATGCGTTAAAAGTAGTGTCAATAGTACATGTATTCCTTCCGTATTTATACTCGGGATATCTATAATCCTCATAACGGTTTTAATGCAAATAACAGTTGCTATGACGCTAAATTATATACTATTTAATTGTAGATTCAATGGCAACTTCAGTTAATGCAGTGCGCATATATTACTATATGTAAGAATAGAATTATCATCTCATTACAATGCGAAATGTTGACTCACGTACAGTTTTAGTTCTGCGCAGTATGTTCCTTAAAAGAAAGCAAGCAGGATCGAACAAAGGGTTTCTGTAGCACACCATTTAGACATTCTTATGTTGTTGGAAACTGGCCAAGCTATCGAGACTAACAAATTCTATAAACACTCCTTTAGATGCAAAAATCTATTCAAATACGAAAAAGATCCGTTATAGCGACGACAATGAAATTCTATAAAATGTAGCTAAAGCCAATGAAATTAAATGGGAGATTTTCCCTCACTAGAAACTAGTAGATATAAAAACTGATGATGCGCAATTGGTGTCGGGTCATGAGAGTAACTGTATATAATGATTAATAATGATAAACAGTTTAGAACGGCGCATTTTCTCTTATCGTTCTCTATAAGTGCGTTAGTGTCGTCACTGTTGTATGCGCTGTTTATACTGGAATAGTATCTATTAACGTTATTATAATAATTACAATACTATTCGTTGCCACATGTACATAATGTATCGTTAAATAAAGTTAATAACTAAATACTGCGTATTAAATTATTATTTTCTATTCACTAGGATGGGATTTTATTGCACTTATTGATACTGTTTATTCGACTGCCATCTTCATTTCGATGTATATATTTTTTAATATCGTCGATGATGTTATTGTTATTACAAACATCCTTCAAGAACCCAACGAAGAGCGTAAACCTTATAGTAACAATAGTATTAATATTCGTATCCCTACAGGATTCAAAGTATTAGTTAATAAAGTATTAAAGGACATTAATTTGTCGCATGAAAGTCAGAAGGCACTAATTCTTTAATATCTTTTTGTGAGGAACAAACAGTAGACAGTAAATTTGCCTTGACGACCATATATTCAACGGAGAAGGCTGTAGTTCAAACATTACGTGTCTGTTGGCCGCAAGCCAGGAGGTAAAGCGGAAATTTGGGCTCACATTAAATTATTCTTTGTTTCCGTCCCAAATAGAGAGAATCTTTAGTAATGTTTAAGAGCACATACAAAATTTAAACGATGCTTACAAACATCTTAGTTATAAATTTGAATATACATATATAATCAGTTAGCTTTATAACAAGGTAAAGCCGTGAAATGAGACGCATATTTTTCATTATTTTAACAATTATGTCGTGACATATGTTCATGACATTAAAGTTAACGTACTAATGCGAGAAAATGCGTATACTATATAAATATAAATAAATATATAGACTATTATGGTGTAGAAAGCAAACAAATATCGAACATTATCATACAAGAAATTCAACAATCGTCAAAATAAAAGCCGATGTGAAAGGTCCGTTACTATATCCGAGCGTTGCATAACCGACTTTCACTTGTTTATCTTGATATCAATGTCCTAGGCGGCACAAAATGTCGGGCGTAGGGGGTCAAGACACGACAACACGATAACACACAACACTCCTTGAGAGGCGCTGGTCAGATAATGGTAATTTTGTCACGAACAATATTCCACGTAAGTTGTATATTAATACCATTGCTTCCAGATCGTGACTATAAAATTTCTGTATTCACTACTTAAAACTACTGTATTTTGTACAAAATTACAGTAAATGACGTTTTATATTCTTTAATACTGAAGGGAAATGTTAGTCGACGAAATAAAGGTCATCTACTTGACAACTTTCCCATCTGAGTTTGTGCAATTTGACGACCAAAAATGTTTGTGAGAATGTGCTTACAGCTCTACTGTAGTTACAGTATATCTGGAAGCACTGATTGATACTGTAAAAATTTTCAAATAAGGTAAAGTATTTGATCTATCGTGTAAGGAAAACATTGTTGAATTGACTTGTTTTTATGAACATACACGTGCTATTTATACTACTAAGTTTAACAACATTCTTTCGCTAACCATACAAATATAATGACGTGAGAAAGAACCTGCCAAGTGCGCAGTTGTAAACACAGACTAGAAGTTAATAAAAATAAATAACTAGTGAATGAACGGTGAATTTGAAAGCGTTTGTTGGATGAATGAAAATATTATTCCTTCGGAAGACAAAGGCCGGTACACTGCAACGAAAAGACAGAAGTGGACGTTAAAATAATAATTCCCGTGCAGATCCTTTGAGTCTTTGCACGGTCCCTTAAACAATAGAAGTTCACCTGCAGAAAACAAAAAAGACTAATAAAAGTAAGAATAATAACTTTGCAAAAGCTTTGAGAGGAACGTCTTTGTGAGAGATAGGGAATAATTATTTGAAATTTCCGCTGCTTAAGCGCTTACGTGGTTCTACGTTTATGCCTTTTGTACGCGAATAAGTTTTTGTATGAAGAATTTAAGCTTGTGATGCCTTAAATTAGGCATGTTTAGGGCAGACAAGTCCACCACCAAGTATTCCTAACTTCGTAAAAAGGTTCAAGAACCCCGTCATATGACTCAAGATTTTTTAGAGACTATTTTTCTAATATAGAAATATGCTGTGTACCTAAAGTTCCTGGAATGTGCTCAGGTAAAGTTTTAGGCATTTTTAAATACAATTTGCTTTTCATTCAAGTAATGTCATTGTTGTCTTCGTGAGCAGGTTTACGAACAATATACTTAAGCAAAATCTTCTATATAGTTATGCAGTTATCAATAATATTATTTTCGTTCGTAATTGAAGCCTTTAAATGTAAATAATAAAATTAAAAATAAACAATAGGTGTATCAAATAATTAGAATGGATGTAAATATAACGAAGGTTATATATTTCCACATTATGTGTGGTTTTACTAACATACACACAGTATAAAACGATACATTTTTGTAATAATTTCTATTGATATCGATTATACAAATTAAATTAATATAGATACAGACTAATATAATAATAACTACCTAATATAATTTAAACAGTTTATTATATTTTTGCGTAAGAGTGTATGCCTTTAGAAAAAACTTCGAAAAATGAAAGATCAACTTTAAGAAAGACAATGACTCATTTATATCACTTACTTTATAGCTTATAATTAAGCATAATTTTCATTATATCCGTAAAAAATGTGAAAAACCACAAAGCCGTAATAACTCCCAATACGCCGTTAGCTTTGAGAAAACGCGAATGTTGACACAAATAACAGTCATTATAACTCTTTTCACGGCCTCCGTTTGTACAATTTGGTTAACTGTTATTGTAAATGTATACATTGCACTATTTCGGTCAAGTGACCGTAAAAAAGATGAATCAGCGTCATGACCACAAGTGACGAGTATGTGCGATACATGTCCCGTTAACTCGTTACAGCCTTACCAGGCCAGACCATACGAGATACCGTAACGTGCCTTGTACGGATACCGGCCAAAATAACTGTATCTAACCGCAGCTGCAGCGGAGAAGAGACATCTCCTGCATCGCAAATTTCATTAGCTCCAACGAAAGTGTTTGGCTTCAATAAGCATCTTTCTTCGAACTTTCACTAAGACCTCATTAAAAACTAAGCGATAATAACGTTTAGCCGAACGCAATCAGCTTATGTCACGATTCATTTGGAACACTTAGTACTGTGTGAAGCACGTAATAATTGATCGATACGTAACACAAATTGAGACGTGTAATTGCGATAAGCATATCTTCGTTAACAACGTTATACATTTAGGTTACGATGTGTATGATAGAGGAGACGATGGGTTCGAAAACTCAACAGTATAAGTCAACGTTTGTAATTAAGTGTTGCCAGGATCTTAATCCTTAGAGATTCACGTCAAGGTGATAAGGCATTGCTCTTGAAAATATCTTGTAAGTAGGATGAATGCCATTTTGATTATGAGTCGTAGAACGTGATGGATGAATTGCAGATGAATATGTTATCAAACTCACAATACGAAATGTGTACGTGAGTGAATTTAGACTTATATCGAAAATAACTGCATTGGCTTAGTATCTACTAATTAAAATGTCAGGAACGACAGAGTTAATAAATAACTCATAAATTTTCAATCCGTTCGTTACGTGTAAGTGATTTGGTGATACTATGTTAAACGTACATTCAGTATGACTTTACAACAAGCAAATAATACGTGAAGTTCACGCAATTGAAACAAATAAAAAAATCTTGAAAAAAATACCGTTTGGCAGGACTGTGGCGAAGTAATTTTAGCAGCAGAAGCAATATTCACCAACAACAACGTAGCGTGAAAACGCCGAGCACACACTGTACACTATACCGTAATTTGCGCAGAAGGGAAAAAGTCTTTAAAATAAACCGCACTAAATTTAGCCGTCGCGAGCGATAACATGATTTGTTTTGTATCGAAGTGTAAGAAGGCAGCACGCGACCGGCGCGCTCGACGTCCACACGCGAACAAAACAACTCGATGGCTTGCTTGTCAACAAACAAAGAGGGCTCGGTCGCGCGGCTGGTCTGCGCAAGCGCACGGCGCAACGACGCCACACGCACACAACGCCACACAATGTGAATGAACACGTAAACATTCGAGTAGAGTTCGCTATACTCTTTGATCTACGAATCGAGAACGTTTCAGGTAAATATGCCGACTAGCCAGCTAATAGAATAGATACATTCGCGTATTTTGATACCGAACTAATTATATCAAGGTTAGCAAACGCCGTTCTGCGAAGTATTAAACGAAACATAATATTTACACTAGTAGTAACAGATGAGAATTACGATGTTGTTTGTTTCGTACTATACATTTTTGCAAACTTTACAAGCGATAACAAATGTATGTAGAATTGATAACGAAATAACAACGAAACATGTTTTGTAAATTTTTCCAAGTGACAAGTTTTCGTCATACAAAAAGCACTTGATTCTAAATATTTCTCATTTCAATAATGAGGACAAGACCTTCTATATCAAACCTTTTGACCTAAGTTAAACAATAGTGCTTAATTAATCGCTTAATCGTTTACCTCACGGATACAAATCATTATATTTTTCAAGTTTACACAGTACGGCACGGTTAGGAATATTACATTCGACCTTCTGTATAATGTATTGTTATCAATTCCTGTGCCCCAATTTTACTTCCTCAATTTACAAATACTTTAAATTCAATATATTATATAAATGTCAACATAATTACAAAACCTTGTAGAACAGCGTTTTGGACAAAAACCCGGCAGTGTTTATCAATCGGTAAAAGTAAATAAAAATATGATAAAAACTGGTATCATAAGTGACATAGATACTCATATCTCGGCTATTCTGATATGATTCGATCTTACTAACAGGAAATCTAAGTAACCTATAGATGAAGTAAGAAATTTACGTCTATCTAACAATTAGTAGAACTGTTGAAAGTTGCCAAGGAGTTATTGAATTTCTTAGTGAGTTATCTGCACTATTTCGAAGAGTAATATTCAGTGCTTCAGGATATCTTCAGTAGAAAGATCATTTCATATCTTGCATCTGCATAATATGCGCGAAACATAGTAAAGTTATCACGGATCTAATTTATGTACAAAGTCAAGTACATCCGGACTCAGGCCAGTATCAGTATCAGTATTCAGTATCAGTATACAGTATCAGTATTCATAAATCCCACAATTGTTTATTATCTGACCATAACTAAACAACACAATGATAACAAACTCAACGTCGCGTAATTACTAACGCACTCAATGGAAATGCGCAAAAATATGAACGATATCGTAGGTCCGATAAAAACGTCAACGTCTCAAAACAAAAACCCAGGTGATGTGACGGATAGTTTATCGCCGTCTCTAAAAACGGATATTTTAAGTCTAGATTCTTCTATGTATTGTAACGCGAATAAATTTAACAATACATTTTTATGAAGAATGTGAACATTTGTATAGACGAGTATGCAGCCCACCTGATCTAAGTGAATACTGCTCAATCATCAGTGGACATCTGGAACATAACCCAAAAACAACAGTCTACGTGAGATCAATGATGGATGATTTGTTGCCCCTGATGATTCAATTGGAACGCCTCATATTAGCCTCATCACACATATCACACCAGGTGGACAAACGACCTAAAGAAGATGGCAAACTGCTAGATTAAAACAGACGAGTGCCAGTTGAAGGATTGAGAATTATTAGTTCTACAATCAAACCGTGTTATACAAAAGTCTATATTAACTTTATAAAAAATGTATACC
>DWPF01000603.1:0-10612 GCA_018251575.1 Cecropterus bathyllus | reverse complement strand
CTAAACCTAACGATAAGGCAGACGGGCCACCTGATGGAAAGTAGTCACCGTCGCCTATGGACATCTGCAACACCAGGTGAGTCGCCAATGCATTTTGAGTGAACAGGAGCAAGTAATTTAAAATATTAAAAATATACTGTTAAACAGAAACTTTTCAAATTATAAATATTTAAAAAATGTATAAATATGTAAATGATGACGAATTCAACGTACAGTTTTAGCAGCCCTGTGGCATCCAAAGTACCCAAATTCTTCCATACAGTTTTTAGAACTGTCCCTAGTTGTATAGAATACTCATCTACGTCTTTTAATGGGACTATCTCGTACGAGAGTTGTGGATTTGTTCCTGCAAAAAGGATACAATGTAATTATACTTTTAAGGCCCAAACATTGAATACAAATACAAATATCATAAATATATGGCCAGTACGTACCAGATGCTGTGATTTCTTTGAAAGCGCAAAATAATATAAAAAATTGTTAGTATTAACATTTACAAAATGAAACATTAATTTAAACAACTCAAAATCCGAAATTCGTGAGTAGTTTTGCATAGCTCAACGAAAAGTATATGTAGCTATGAAAAGAATAGTTTAAACCAAAGCTTGAAATTTAAAGATTTCAAACTGTTAAAAGAAAAACATGATTTTCGGAGTAATTGTAAGAAAATGTGGGAAAAGACCCCAAATATCTGCTTTTTACATAGCTACGCCTTTTCGCTGCAATATAGCTTTGCAAAAATTAACTAAAAATTACTGATTTTGTTTTGATCCTTAACTTTTTTGGGTAGTATTATATTTTTTTTATCTTCTTTGTACTTGACCTAAACATTACTCTTTGAACTTGAAATTTACCTTCTTGCGCCAACATAATGAGCTTCTGAACATAGTACGGCATGAGTGGTAAGTTAGTTGATAACCGCGTGCTATCGTCAGGTACCGACTCGCTCACATCTTCAGAGTTCAATGCATTATTTATAGTTAAAAACGGCACAGGATACACCACTGGCGAACTCGTGAGCATTTTGTAGAATTCATCCCAAAACTTAACAGGGATCGAGGAAATTCTAGAAAGAAAAATGGACCATCATTAAATATGATTCCAACCTTGATGGACGTTTAATAATCGATCAAAATATTTTTCAGCGAATTGGTAGACTTCACACACCTTTGAGAACTTGTTTAAAGAACTCTCAGGTGTGTAGGTTTCCTCACGATGTTTTCCTTCACCGTAAAGCGGTGATAATTAACTTCTAATACTATAATAACTCTCTAAATAACGAAAAATCATAGTCAAGCGCGCAAGGCAAAGTGCGTAAATAGTGTTATTGACAGTGTTTAAATTTAACGTTATCCGAATGTCAAATATAATATGCGCATTAATTACGTATTATACGCAACTAATACTGCTAATTATCGTAAAGCCATAAGTGCCGTTGAACTTGTACAGCACAATTTATTTAATTAACACGTAAAACTTTATGTTTCACCAAAGAATAAAAATGTTGACAAGATGACAAGCTACGTGGCGATTACACGCGGTGGATTCCGAGTTCCATCCCCGTCCAGACAGGTATCTGAATGATGAAGTTAGATTTCTGTTCTAGGTCTGGGTGTTTGTGTATATGTCTTTGTGTGCATCTATGGTATCCACGACACAGGATGAATCCTAGTGTGTGGCTATAAGTGTAGATAGCGTAAGTATATTTAAAGGTGATAAAAAAAAACAGTTAAATAAATTTCAAATTCTTACCTCTTATTTAGTACACTTGGATCATTTTCCAAAAGTTTTTGTACAGCTTGTAAAAGATTTAATAATGCTGGTGGGAATCCTTTTGTTGCTTTGCTTATATTTACTACATAGGTCAAGGCGTGTTTAAGATCATATGTATGAATTTCAGATTGTACCCCTGAACATAATGTTTGTATAAACTTGAGCAGTTCATGGCGCAGAATATTTAACACTCTTTGTATTACGTATAGGTTGATAGGCAACAGTTTAGTAATAGACATAAGTTTGGGGCTATTTTTTGCTCGTTCAAGTTCTCTTTCGACATTATTTTCAATTGTTTCTAAAATATCGGGTTCAGTTATATCTAAGGCCATCGAAACATCCAGTACTGTTACGTTAGTTGGAATAATGCTTAGTTGTTTAACTAGAGGTTGGTCCATATCTAGAGTTGTTTTAAGATATACTTTAGACCTTCTTATATTCATGTCGTGTTCTTCGAAACTTTCATACAATTTTGGTTCTCCATAAGATTTCCGTAGCTTCTTACTTAATTTTGCAATATCTGAATTATCATCATCGTTTCGTAAGTTCATTTTATTCAAATCGTGGTGGAATTTATCTCTCAGTTTACTGTTATCTGATAGTTGAAATAGCTTACCGAGCAAATGTTTTTGAAGCCATTTGCTGTGAACATGCAGTAAGGGTATAATTTCCTCTCTCAAAATTGGCCTCCTCTTGCTTTTAGTTGTAGTAAATATTTGAGTGGAACATGCTTTGAAGAATCTTTCTCTCCAATTCAATACTTGAAATACGTGGCACGTGGAAGCATCGTCAAGTGAATTTGCTTTTTCTATAGCGGTTTTTATATAATTGTCTATAACTTGAAGATATTCTTTGCATCTTTTAAGGATAGGATATTCCACAAAGTCATCTGTCAGACTACCAGATGCAACTGCATTAGAATAATCAATAGCCGAAAACTTACTCTCAATTTCCAATGTTTTTTCTAATCCTTTATGAAACTCATTATACAACAGAGCGAAATCCGCATTCGATTTTGTTACATCATCTTCATTCATCTCAAGTGATTCCGGGTAAAATCTTGCGTACGATTTTGAAGTTTTTGTTAGTAGATATTTATACGCGCAAACATTTAACTCACGCATCAGAGCAGTTATTTTATTACTATCGGTTTTAAGGCTTTCGTCTAAGACATGATGAACAATTTCTAAACAAAGCGCTGGACATCTTTGATAAGATGTTAATAGGCTAAAAATGACATGATGAGAGTTGTCCAAAATCTTTGATTGTTGAATCGCGGGACAAGCGATTTGCTTTCCAATTTCGTACGACGAATCTTTGCACAATCCTTTAACTGTTAATGTATGACAATCAACTTGATCGTCTGCTTCTGCGAAATCTTCTGACTCCAATTCGTTTTCTAGAGCTTTCAGCATAGAATTCTTGATTTCAGCCAAAGACGTATTCACGGTTGAAGCGAAATCTCCACCGCTCCTAGGTTTTATGTAAACGTCTGAGAAGCTATTTAGTAAGGCTGTTTTAATTGAAATCCCACGAACCAATTGCTGCCATGTAAGATGTGACGCTTGAAGTAAATGTGAAATAGTTGGTCTATCGAAACCTGTGAACAAAAAAGACTTTGTTAGTGTTCATTAACAAAATATCACTTTAATACAATAGTGCAAAATAAGTTTTTTTTTTTTTAATTTATTTATTTATTCGGCACACCAACGTATGTAACCCTTTTCAATACAATTATTACAAGATAAATTAAACTTACAATCGTCTACATACAACTACGGGTGAGCACAACATTCACATTATGACGCTCAGTTGTATAAATATTTTTATAATAAAATTACTTATTACATTACCAAAACATTACAAATTAAAATGTGAAGTTAAAGTTTAAAACAAATAAAAATAATTATAATTTAAAATTAAAATTAATTATAATTTAAATTTAAAATTAGAAAATCTAAAATTGTCAATGTGTGGATAATATAATAAAAAAAAAATTAAGTAATTCAAAGCAAAATCAAATCAAATAAAATTAATTTAAAGCAAATAAAATAGTTTCAATTTTCCCTGCTTTATGGAAATTTTTAGATACTGTACGAATGTTTGTTTCAAATTTAAAGTATCTGAAAATTTACGTAAAATTTGTAATATTGTGTTTTAAATTATTTGCTGATGTGGTTTAAAAAATAAGTTTATCTGACACAAACCTTGCACAAAATCGGTCATTGTTTCGTGACATCGTATACAAATGTCATGGTATTGACTCGACAGGCCAGAAGACGACAACAAAGCAACCAAATCCATGTACGCAATAGTTTCTGACAGCGCTAAGTCGTAATCATCTTGTCTCAGTAAAAATATTTCCACACCCCTATTCCTCATCGCTCTAGAAATTTCTCCATACTTCGGGTCCATTGTGAAGAACACCCTAAAGTTTTGATGTGGCTTGATCTCACTTATTTCTCCCCTTTCTGGTATACTTAGCACACCATTTGGTTCCAACAAACCATTGAGTCTATCTAGAACGGCTGCAGATGTCAAATTCACATTGTCAAACAGAAGCCACGACCCCTCAATCAAGGTCTTCACAAGCAATGAATCTATCCATTCAAACTTCCCACCAACATTTATGGAAGACGCTTTACTAACTTTAATTTGTAATTTTAATAAACTATCCTTTATTTTTTGCACCGATGTTGTAATATCGCTTGAAACAACATTTTTGTGTTCCAACAAATTGTCGCAGTGTTTTAAAAGAAATTGAATTTTTTCGTCAAACTTTTTCATTTCTTCGTTCGAAAAGGTATTATCCAGACAGCTTGTTTGCATTTTTTTATAAAGTTGTAAATTAGTGAGGAGGTTATTTGATTGCCTTTGATTATTTCTTGACGAAAGCCACACGTTTCGTACAACCTGTGAAGTTATTGTTTCTATTTCGTCATGAAGATTTTCTAGATTTCTGTTATAATCAACTTGTTCAAATCCACCCAGAAGATCTGAGACGTCCATAGCTGATGTAACCGGTATAACATGAAGATCATTGCCTGTTAAGTCTGCTAATACTTGAACCATCGTACTTTTGCCTGTGGCTGTCGGTCCAGTGAGTATTGCTAGCCAGTTCATTTTAACATTTTGCGCTAATGCTTTTAAAGTCGGTAGCTGACTCCTCAGTACCAAAGAGTTAGTTTGCAACGCGCGTCTGTTTTTGAAACCTTTTTCAATATTTCTATCTAGTGCTACATCACCGATAATAATTTTACTATCATTTATATCAAACTGGGGATTGCTGTGACTTCTTGGATACTCTGGACAAAATATCTCGTCGTATGTTTTGGCCATTTTCTCTTTATCTTCAGCAGTTCTCATACGATTCACATAGAGCATATCAACAAATTTTCCTGGTGCTAAAGTATTTCCTTCAGTCTGATCTTTTATTAAAGCTTCACACCATCTTTGAATGTCTCGTAGATTCATCTCCCAAGGACCTCCTCTATGGCCCCAAGACTGAATCTCTGTAATCTCATGAGCGACTTTACAATTGAACTTGACGATTCTATGTAAGATATCTTTAGGAAGTTCATTATATTGAGCCTCAACAATATAGGTAAGATCTTCTCTAGTCAATGTGTCAATATAAACTTGAGTAAACCTATTTAAGAATGATACTGGCAAGCCTCTACGGGCCCCACCTTGCTTCAATGGATTCTGACAGGCGAATAATTTTGTCTGTTCTTTAACTTTGAACGTTTTACCCAATTCAGGAATGAATATTTCCCCTCTGTGATCTAAACAAGCGTTAAGACCTTCTAAGACTGGCTGAGGAGCTAAGTTTAGTTCATCAAGGAGAATCCAATCTCCATTTTGAAGTGCATTAAGGAATGCTCCCTCTTTAAATGTAAATGATCCATCTTCTGAAGGCAAATCAGTTCCAAATAGATCAGTGATATCCTGAAATCATGAATAAATTAAGTATACAAACACACACACATACAAAAGAATCGAGATCTTTAAAATCACTAGTACTTACAGTTTGATCGCTCAAATTGATGCGCACTACTTTGTGTCCTGATGATTTCGCTAAAGCAGTCACAAGACTAGTTTTTCCTACACCAGGATTTCCTTCTAGAAGTATCGCCTTATTCAGTTGCATTCCTCGCAATAGTCTTAACGTGTTTGATCCTGTTGTCGGCGCTGAAAATGTGAAATCTCGTACTTCACTCTCACTTGCATATGGCCCAACTTCAACGAAAAATGGCTTGATACCAAACTTCTTATCATCAGCTTCAGTAGTAAACATCAACTGTTTATTATCAAGCATCTGTATTAAGCTCTCTGTGTATTCGCTCCCAATATTCTTAATCTGATTGAGCAGGAAAGAAATCGCCGATTTCCGTAAAGTTATTAACGCACTTGGATCAATATGGCCTGTGAGAGCGGTACCAAAGCAATCTAAGAAGGTCATACAAGCGCCATGTACATACGCTTCGGGTGTATCTAATAAGCCTTTGGCAACTGTCACGTTTATAAATTGGACCCACGACAGCAAGTCTCGAATACTGAATGGAAATTTATTTGTTACTTCTGAATTCTTCAACCATACACTGAAATCCAATATTGAGTTTCCAATACCCGAACTACCGTCTTCTTGGTTCCCGAGTGCAATGCCTTGGCTAACACTCTTTTCAAGCACTTTTAGTAGATCATCCCTGGATGTGACACTATCACACCAAATCTCTGTGAATCGGTTTCGAAGAGCCGGTGACAGTTCCTTCTTACCAAAATCCCCACCAGGATTCATTGTACCTATGAAGTGGAAGTTGTCTACTGCCGTAACAACTACGATATCCGAGCCCTCCTCCATGCCTCTTTCAGACAGCACTAATTGCCTTTCAGGTTCTAATAAGGAGTTAAGTCTTTCTAAAACACTATCGTCCGCCAAAGATATTTCATCAGCTAAAAACAAATGTCCCGTTTCCATTGATTTTATTAACGGCCCATCTACCCACTCAAACAGCCTTCCATCATTTTTGTACTGTCGTACTGGTCGTAAACCACCCAGGAAATCCGAACTCTCTGTATGCATATGACAGTTCACGGAAAGAAGTTGGCGTCCACTTAACGCTGCGAGAACTTGACAGATTGTCGTTTTGCCGCAGCCAGTCTCACCGACCAATAAAACTGGTTCATTGAAATTAAATGCCTTGGCTATTAACACCGCCAATCTTCTCATATTAAAAGTCCATACGACATGAGAGAACTCTTCGAGCTTATTGTTGAGTATCATCTCTAGAATACCTTTCGTTACAGGCGATGTATTCTGATGATAACTAAATAGATTATTCGCGTTTACTTTTCTCTTAACATGCTTTTCTAAGACTTCCTCAATAATATTTCTTTCGTCTACCTGCCTCACTTTTCCCGCTAGTATAAGATAACCTTCATCTGCAATATGTTGATCCCAATCATAGAATTTGTCTTCTGTTAACATTTCTTTGGAGGCCTGTTTGTATCTTTGACCCCATCTAAACAGATCTCTTAGCGTAATAAAGCCATCTTTGCCTTGTACAGCGGCAGATCCGCGCCGCCTCACTTGCAACTCTGCCATAACTTCGATCATCTTTTTGCTATATGTAGGCGGAACGTGGCATCTTAAGTGGAGAATAGTCTCCAACTCCTTCCTGGGTATTTCATCAAAATGCAACTCAACAAATCTGTTTCTGAACGCTCTTGAAAGCATTTTACGTCCACCGTATAAACCGGGTGGGTTTTGCGTTGCAAATAACATGAAATTGGGATCAGCTTTCACAACTTGTTGAGTTTCTGGTATAAACAATTCCCTATTGTCATCTAAAACACGATTCAGCGCTTCTAAAACATCACTAGGTGCCAAGTTTAATTCGTCGAGAATGATCCAGTATCCTTTTCTCATCGCCTCGACTAAAACTCCTTCTTTGAAAACTAAGCTACCGTTAGAGTCAGTAGCATATGAGCCGATGTATTCCTGCAAATCTGTATGTTCGTGATTGTTTATTCTAACGCAGTAATTTCCTGACGCTTTTGCAATGTAAGTGATCAGAGACGTCTTGCCTACTGATGTATCACCCTGCAATAACACTGGAAGTCGTCCCAAAGAAATAATTCGAGCAATATCACGTAGATTTTTTCTTACTGTAGGCGTCAAAATGTAACCTTCAGGAATATCAATTTTTAACTTTCCTTGTGGAATCCAGTGACCTTCAAAGAGTAAGTAATTCTGATCAGAGTGTTGTGGTTCTGGAATCAATTGATTGAGAACTGATTTCACATTTTTCTTTCCAATTACGGCTCTAAAAGAAACAATGTTCATTAACATAAAATAAATATAGGACAAATAAATATTTATATGGACAAAATCTTACTTAGCAATCATAGCTTCTACTTTGGGGTGTGAAGATCTGTCCAGTTGCGTGAGAAACGAGAGACAGAATGCTTCATACAAGGATCTGAGTACAGTACCACATTTAGCTTTAGCCGCAGCTGTCAAAGCTCTGCAAAGTGTTCTCAATGAGTAATGAGGTGCATTGCCTGAAAGGAAAAATATGGGTCAAAACCGTCAACGAAATAAAGCTGTTGGTAAACAATGGTAAACGTATGTTGCAAACATTAATGTAAGCTTTGTAAAGTTTCATTCATATACTCAAGATTCATTAATTCATATACATTCAGCGTGTCCAACATGTGCCATAGCAAACATAAAAATATTTTGTATACGTGTATCGGCGTTTAAGCAGCCGTGTTATTTAAGATACTTACTTAAATTTATTCAAATTGTATAGCGTTATTTTATAATGCCTACCACGGCAGGTGTCGATACACAAAACATAAGCATATAAAGTGGGTCACCCTAAGGTCTGGAATCCCATTGACATAGGACTAATTTCGTGTTTTTGTTGACACATATAGTCTTTTTATTCGAAACCTTTAGCATAAACAGAGAAAAATTCAATTCATTCAATCACTAGCTGATTTTTTTGCCGTCCCTACACTACTAGACTCCCCTCTTAATAAAGCTATATATACGCCCACGACACTCCATGTATATATAAATAATCGAATATTAAATCGTAAGTGGACGAAATTCGTGGTGGATAGGTCCCGATACCCGACTGACACGCAGTGGGTCCCGGGTTCGATCCCCGGGCCAGGCAGACATCTGAATCATCTGAATGAGCTTAGATCTCTGTTCTGGGTATGGATGTTTGTGTATTCGTCTTTGTGTGCCCGTGGCACCCGCGACACAGGAGAAAATCCTAGTGTGGGTCTATGAATGTAGAAAGCGTTTATGTTTATGCAAGTGTTATGCGTATCAAATAATGTTTAATGTAAAGAAAAAGAAGTAAGAAGATTTCTTACCCGATCCATCTACCAAGTTTAATTTGGCTTCCTTCTTTATACCGGCGTAGAACATATAAATCGATTCTAGTGTTGCTCCACTAAGGTTCATGTGATACAAATAATCTCCAATCAGCAACATTAAGTCGTTTCGTTCAGTTAACTCATCAATGAAAAACTCAGTAAAACGATTCCTTAAGCCCACTGGAAGATCTTTCTTCCCAACATCCGTGGCTGGGTTCATACAAGCAAATAGAGTGAAATCAGGGTGCCTCTTTATAGGAACTTTGTCACCTTTTTCTAGAAGATCTATAGTTTCACTTTTATCTTCTAACAAACCAGCTAGGCACTCCAATATCTCGGCAGACGCAAGATTTATTTCGTCCAGTAACACCCAATGACCTTCCTGCATAGCTTTGACTAGAGATCCCTCGATAAATGCAAATGTAAGTCTAGATGCGGCTTTGACTTGTTGTTCTAGCTTCATTAATTTATGCCCTAATGACAACCAAGCTTTCATCCTACCCTCTTTCTTATCCGATGTAAGTCTACTGACCGCAGCCTTATGACTTTGTTTCATTAACGCTAGAAGCGCAGTCCAATTCTCTGTTTCATAGCACGTTTCTATGTGACTAAGAAACTTTTTGTTCTTATCAACATTGTAGAACCTTTGAAACAGTTCCAGGAATTCCGTTTTAATAGGACGAATGACGTACTTCAGATCAACTGGTTTGTATCCACCTAAGAGGTCTGCTGAGTCGGATTGTTGATTCATATTGATGACTACAAGTTTATGACCAGTTTGTCTTGCTAAGTATTGCACAGACGAAGTTTTACCGGTACCGGTTTCACCAACAAGTAACACCGGTTCGTTGGAAGCTACGCAACACGCAATCCTTTCAAGCAAGCAGGCTGATTGACGGGTAAATGAAAATACTACTTGCTTGTTATCAAAATCTATGTTATCTATGCTCTTTTCTACACGAGGGACTTTCGCTCTACCAACTTCCAAAGCGGTTGGTTGGAGGGAAACATTCGGTTTATAATGTTTGCAATAGAACTCAGATTTCGTTTCAACGATACCGAGGCAAGTGCCTACTTTTTTGGCTAACTCCAATCTATGTTCCGGGGAGGACACCGAGCAAGTGAAAATGTCTAATGCGTCCTGCAAAACCTTTAAGGCTGACTCTGGTCTAGACACTTCATATCCTACAACAGATCTAGCGCACCATTTCATGAGGTCTCTAGTTGAAATAAGCCTAGCACCTCTTATTACAGCTACGTTTGTTTCATTATCTGTCGTCGATTTAGTATTTTGGAGTGATGTGTCATGACTACCGACAGAGAACATCATGAAAACCTCGATCATCCTTGAGCATATAGTCGCAAGCGGCGGCTATAGATTTTTTTTTATTTCCCCAAAATTATCTGTAAATAAAGGGTCGAGTGTTAATTGTGTTTCTGGTTT
>DWPF01000602.1:0-10612 GCA_018251575.1 Cecropterus bathyllus | reverse complement strand
GCTAAAATAATACTGCATAGTTGTTTAAATTCGGCTACCAATTCGCACTTGGCCAGCGCGGTAGACTATGGCCTGAAACTCTCTCGATCTGAGAGAAGATCCGTGCCCAGTAGTGGGACAGTAAAATATAGCAACTAGAACGACGTTCATCTAGGCCCTGTTTGTTTTCAGACTGAAGTAGCAAAGATCATGCAGTCCCGAAGGTAAGTAGTGACTACCGCCCATGGACATCTGTAAGCAACTTCATATAAAACAGGAGTTCTATCCGAAGTCGATCATGGATATATTGCTACTCACGAGGACTAAGATGGCCGCCTCGTATATATATAAGTGAACCGGCAACCACACCCTTCCGCCGAAACGCAGAAACTGCTTCACGCTAGAAATATGTGTGGTACCTCCCCTGTCTAACTAGACTGGTTCTACCACCTGTATGAAGTAAGTGTCATAAATAATAATGTAACTTACCTGTATTCCACAATATGTGCCGTATAATAATAATATACGTACATACGTATAATAAACGTATAATTAAGACCATGTATATAGTTTGTAAAGTATAACTAGTACCATTGTTAAAAACATTAAAAAAACCCGACTGTTAAAACGATTTTTTGTTCGTAATGATATCTACATTTAATTTAACGCTTAAAAGGAGTTTTCGTCAAAATATTGAAGTAAAAGTGTAAAGTGTAACTGTATATGTGTGTATGTGTATATGTATTTTTTAAAATGGTCCATTTTCTAGCTTTCATTTGATACCCATATTGTCGTGATAATAAAAAAGTCATCACTACCCCCCTTTTCCCCTTTTTGCAGGCGTCTTTTTTTAATTATATAGCCTATGTCACTTTCCCTACTAAGGCAGTTCTAATGATATGTCAATCGTCATAATCCGTCAAACCGTTTGAGCTGTAGCGCGTGCCAAAGAAATGGACACACATACAAACAAACATACATGTAGTATCACCAGCATAAGATGTTGGATTGCTGATGATATTGTAGTATAGTGAAATCACAGGATAAGAATTTAATAAAATGTAGGTATTTATTTCTCAAGATTTAGATGATTAATCCGTCTTACGCGGGACTTTACATAGAACTGTACAAATAGAACTCTTACAATCTAACTGTTACAATAGCACGGTACAACGTTACAATCGAACTCTACAAATATCACTCTTAGGACTGTCTTAGGACTGTCTCTCTTAACTCTAAGCACAATCTTATATTATCTGTGTCTTACCCCCACCTAGTCGTACTGACCCTTATTCTACTTATTTTAACTATTCTTAGCTACCTGCATCTTATATCCTAAAATCTATTGACCATCCTTACAATTCGTCCATTTACAACCTTTTGTTCACATCCATCCACATCTGCACACAGCATGTCCAAACACGATATTTTCTAAATGCATCCATCCTCACTTTTACAACCTTTTGTTCACGTCCATCCACATCTGCACACAACATGTCCAAACAATAACGTACTTACAATATTACGCTTTATTACACCCTAAACCCGGAAACAAAACCCTCGTCGTCATAAAAGTATATCTTAAATACTAAATTACCCGCTATAGATATTTACAATTCTACATATATGAATAAAAAAATAATAAAATACTAGTACTTTTTATGCAGGCATATTAAAAACTTACCCGACTGCGTCAGAAGGTCAGTAATGTCTTTCAAGCATGTGTAAGTATGTATGTACTATGTACGTCTATTTGCTTGGCACATTACAACAACAAACTGTTGCCAAGTTCCAACGCACACGGTGTGATTGGATTAATCTGAATTATAGGGTTATGTAGTTTTTACATATGGTTTACATTTTCGAATTAAAAAAAAGAAACGGAATGAAAAATTTATATTTTCATATACTTCATTAATTACTTTACTTAATAATTTAATCGCGAGTTTTGATTTTAAATTAAATTTATTAGAGATTACTTTTTATCGCATACCGATAAAAAAGTAATCTTTTATACAATAACCATAGGCTATCTACGCGAAATTTACGAATACGAAAAAAATATAAGATATATGATGAAATATCCTTTACAAATTCCTAAACATTAATATAACCCAACATTTCACAAACAATGTTTGTTGTAAATAATACCCATTTAACAATAAGATCAGGTCAGGCCGCAAGTCGTCGGCAACTTAGGGTTAATTTCAAAACATCAATAATTACACGATTGAAGGAGCAAGGATCAAATAGACATCATCACATCAACGACAAAGGCGGTAGATGCGTTTTGACACAGTCAGATGCTAATCAGTCAACCCTTTCGGTCGACAAATCGGAAATTAGGGACGCATGAGCGCTCGCGGGTTAACCCCCACTCGCTCGGGTTAAGGGTCTTTTCGGCCCGAGAGACTTGTCCCAACCCTGGTCTATTCTTTGAATATTTAACAGCGCGTAAAGTATCTTCATACGAGCGACGCTAATTAAGGTACAGTGGTTTTTTACAAAAACATCGCAATCCTTAAAAATAAAAGTCTAAATACATACTATATCTGTACAATATCTGTACATATGTAACGTATAAGCACCGTTGTTTACATACTTATAGGTGAAGTTGAATTGAGTGAGTTCAGTGAATTACTGTATAATGTAACCTGTAATGTTATTTTATCATTGTCCCATATCTGACCTTCTTACTTTCTTTTTGTACACGGCTTTTTACTCAAAATTAAAAGAATGTAGTTTTAGACTACCTACCTTTAGCTAATCAAGAATTAAACGATACCTATCTAGATTTTCCAAACTATGAGAATAAAATAAGATTACCTAGCTGAAATCCGCAATATGAGCTCTGGTTTATATTTAAGACGTGCGGTATGCCCTCTCACAGATGTATGCACATGCAAGCATCAAAGATACACCAATACTACCACCAACATTTGGTTCAAACTAAAATGAAAATGCTTGTATTTAGTTTACTGGGTATTTAACATCATACACCTAAAACGAGGGCCTCGGAACATTCATTTCAAGCTTCAATCGCTCTACACTTTTCAAGCGTCAACGTTATGAGTTAAAAAAATGTATATATCTAATCTCATTAGCCACGAAATTTTACAACTAATTGTATTAATATTGTCAAAATTGGCACTACGTTGACATGTGTTACGCCAAGTGAATGTCTCATGGTCGAGCGATAAGCGTCGGATTTGAGGGTTAAATACAAATGTATGTGTCTAATTTGCAGCCTTAATGTCTAATCTTATAAGGCCGCAAATTTCGTTGCAAATTGTAGTGAAAATTGCCATAATTGCTTTCTAGGCTGATCCTTGCAGCGTCAAACGAATCTATTGAACGTGAGTGGTAAATGTTCTAAACGCCTATAAGCTATTTAAAGATCAAGTGAACAAGTTGGAACAACGCGAAGGTGTCAAATTGCTGACGATCGTGTCTCAACTTGAACCTTGGGTAACCGGACCGAAGTCAGGTAGTCAGTCTGAAGTATTACGTCTTGTAACTACCTACAATTAAGTTATAGCATCTCAATAGTTAAATTTTCCGTAGAGCGAAGCGACAAATTACTGGCAGTTCTTTTATTATATTTGTACCGATTTCGGAAACAGATCCTGTGTATAGTGTATAGTGTGACGATCCACGTGATGGAGCGGTCACCATACCGGTCTGACACGCAGTGGGTCCCGGGTTCGATCCCCGGACAGACAGAAATCTGATTGATGAGTTTAGATTTCTGTTCTGGGTCTGGGTGTTTGTGTATTCGTCTCTGGTCCATTGCCATTGTCCATTTTGGTTCATGGCACCCACGACACAGGAGAAAATCCTAGTGTAGAAAATATAGTGGTGGAAAACTTGTTCTTACATTGAATGTCCAATATACAAACCATGTTCCAACCCGTAGCTATTCAAGAAAAAGTAATGAAGCTCACACTAAAATTATCCAAGTCCAAGTGTTCCCATAGCCTATTCCTACATCTAAGCCAAAATTATTAATTGTATAGTTGTAGCGGTAACTATATCGGTCTGACGAGCAAATTGAGCCTGGTTCGATCTATGGCCAAGCGATATCTATACACGATAAATTTCGATTTCTATTCTAGGGAATGAGAATGCAAGCACCCGAGGTTTGTGTTTTAATCTTAATCTTTATCAATAGTACCCAAAAGAAAACATATAGCAACTATAAAAGAAATATAAAAATTGTTCAGATGAATACCATTTCTTATACATACATATGCACATAAGTACATAACACCATATAAAAATAATATATACACACAAATAGGCAAGTAAACCCGAGTAATTTAAGTAATAAATAATTAAGCTGACCCGCACACCACACATTCCTGCCCAGATGACGACGACATCTTAAAATATAGCCACCCTTTCTTCGACTGACTTACCCCCTTCCACCCTCAACGGTTCATTATAATTAATAAATGACCTCACAGTCCCTAAAGCCCATATGAGAAGGAGTAACATGTTGACTTGTTTATGAAGTTATATAAATTATATTAGTAATATTGATAAATAACATGTCATACAACGTAATGGTATGAAGATATAAAAATAATTATATTGTAATAAAGAGAATTCTTTCAAATTCAGATTTCTTTCAAATAAAAGGACATTATAGAAATCTAGGTAGATCTTTTCTTTATACTACCTTTATATTCATCATAAATACATGTAGCGGCATAAAATTATTCAACATATTTCTTATAATTAAATAACTTTATATAATTAAAAGTATTCTAAATAGATTATAATATTAATCACAAAATTAAAAGAAAAAACCTAACAAACTCTATGGATACATGCGGATTTGGTTGCTCTTTATGTATTTACAATCATTTAATATCGATAGGCATTAAATACGTTGAAGGCCGCTTAATTTCAAACTGCATTTACTACACAGTTAATCGCTATAATTAAAATTGCGAGCAGATGCTATCTAATCAGTAGCCGAACCAGTCCAGCCGAGCACCCATTAATTACTTAAATTTAATTCATATGAGACCCACGCACCACTATTTACATTCAAAAACGGTGCCCCTACCCGCATCTCCCAACCCTTGAGAACAAACTTGCCCTAAGACGCTAACTCCTAAGTAGAGTTTCTTTGATAGTGCGCTCCGTTGCTCTCGAATAAAGGCCACCGGGTCGATAGAATTTTGATCTGTAATTTTATAGCTTTGAAGCGGATAGAACCTTCACGTTCATGGATTGTGGCTATCAGACTCAACTTCTCGTTTTTGTTCAAATGCCTATTCAATAGCGTTCTATTTTAAGCAAGTATTAATATTTTAATGTTTCCTTTTGTATGCTTATAACGTACCCGCTATATGACACGCCTTTATGACGTTTAACTTAGAACTAAGTATATTAATCATTTTTAAGTAAATATCCTTATCAATTTTTTTTCAAGACACCAATGGTAATCAAAGTCATAAAGATTCAGCATTATAATCATGAAAACTCGTCGCAAGACACTAAATTACATTATCTCATAGAAACAACACTTCTAGTGATTCAAGGGTGCGTATCTCCATCAACCCATTATTGTCCCATTGCTGGGCACGGATTTTCTCTCAGATTGAGAGAGTTTCAGGCCATAGTCTACCGCGCTGGCCAAGTGCGAATTGGTAGACTTCACACACCTTTGAGAACTTGTTTAAAGAACTTTTAGGTGTGTAGGTTTCCTCACGATATTTTCCTTCGCCATTAAGCAGTGATAATTAACTTGTAAAACGCATATAATTTAGAAAAATCTGTGGAGCTTGCCAGGGATTCGAACTTTAGTACCGTACCGTAGAACTATTGAGAGGCCGAGTTTCAATCATTCGGCTATCACTGCTCGGGGTACGTATCTAGAGATGAAAAATCCACGTATCTAACCATGGTCGATAAAATACCTTTTGACTCAAAATGTATGTATCAAAGAATTTTGAACATGTTTCTAAATAAATGACTAACCTTTTCAATACTTATTGCATCATCTCAAAAGCAAAACGAAATGGGCATCGAATTTGTAAAGATGGACAGAGTGCTCCTTTACTTAACTTCCACAAAACTCCCTAAAAGGATATCTTAAGAATCTTTAATTCTTAAACAGAATCAAGAAGGTCTAATAAGTAGAGAGATCGTCCCACGAAAGGGGATTAGCCCTTATCACAGCACGTAAAGCGGCGATACTTATATGAGTGCCCCTTTTATTGCATTATACAGAGAAGGGTTGCCCTTGCTCCGTCTTAGCGGGTGAAACAGGAAGAATTTATAAATAAGTTAAGACGAGGGCCGTATTCTTAGTCGTCTGTTTTATCATATTTAAATTATAGTCAGATGTGGAACGTGTACCTAATTGCTGTACTTTGTTAAGATAATGTACCTTTGGCGCGACTCCACTTTTGTTTTCTTGTTTTCAAGCGATATAAATCCAGGAGAGGACGCGCGGTGCCGCCCAACTTTCTCGTTCTGTTTTTGTTCGGACGCTCCTTTGAAGGAAATAAAATTTGTTATGCAGCCATTTGGAGGCCGTAGGTGCTATGAATTATGTTAAGATTTGGTTAAGACATAACTAGAGGAGTTTATTCAAGTAGGTAACTATATAACGATATATATTTTTGGAATAACAATCAAACGTAGATTATTTAAAAGTAGATTACACGAAATGAATGCGTATATTTTTTAAACAAAAAACATTTTTTTGGATTGTAAAGACGTAACGACGAACATATTTGAATAGATACGACTTGTGAAGTAGTTTTATTATTATTATTGAAACATTTTAAGACGCCTCTTTTGACCACTTTTCGTAGAATTGTTTTTTTATCAAAGTTTAAGAGAGTTGATAAGTTTTATAATGTAATTATAAGTATATTTTCTACTTTATTTACCTTTAAATAATCGAGATTTTCGTACCTCATTTCTATTCGTACCTACACCCATAAGAAGCGCTATAAATCAAAACATTTTAATTCTAGCATAATATATTCCGTACAAATACACAGATCAGCCAGGAAAACAATGTGTAATTCATAATAGAATAATATTTTCCACCATAAATCACGTTTAAGTGTTGTTTCATTTCCTAAGGAACCCTCGCATGCAGCACACGCATCGAACGAATAAGTAATTGAAATTTGAAACGAACTTTGGATTTTACGTAATGTTTTCACCCCACTCCTTGTGAAATTATTATGAATATCCGTTCCTTTACGGGATAGGCACGTCTTAAACTAAATGATTTATCTTTTCATGAACCCGAAATATATGAACATTATTTCAATTTGTTTCAGGTTTTTATAAATAAGTATAGATATTTATTGTAATTCAATTTGTATATATACGAAAAAAACGATTATGCCATTGACTTAACAAACTCCCTTCAATAAGAATGTACGGTAGAGTCATAACTATTTACTCAAACAGGGGTATGTACTCGTATATACTTATCTGAATCCTTTACATAAAATTACACTTAGGTACACTAAGAAGTCATGAAAGCGGGTCATTATTCAAATGACGCGGTCCTAATTAAACAAGTTTTACAATATTTGCATAAAGTTAGAAGGTGAGATTTGGACGATTCAAGGAGCAGGTAGGTCGGTATTTATTCTTATTTTTGCGTGAATTTGGTACTTACTACATTGGTTAATGTAGAGATGGTTTTAGATTCTCAACTCAAAAACAGGCATTTAAATTCCCTTCTATTAAATATATACACATACTATTTATTTTACTTTACTGTCTCTACACACAGGATATGGGTTTTGGTAGAGTGATTAGGCTATAGCCTACCACATTGGCCGAGTACGGAATTGTTTCACTTCACATATCTTTCTAAGTTGTTTAGTTACATAGTATTTGCAAGATCAAAAACTAATAAAAGAATAACCAGATAATGACTATTACCTGTAACCTTTTCTTCGATAACTTTTCCTTTACCCATACAAGAGTTTTCTTTATCTCTTATAGATTGGAATATTTTAGCAAAACGGCCTTTCTCTCCTAACTTGTTGACTACCACATCTTGCTGTTCATTGTGTTCTGGTTCGTGTGCATCAATATTATCTTCGCTCCTGACTATTGGCATCACAGCTTGTGTTTTAGTTTTTCCAACCTGAGGACTGGATTTATCTGACCCACAAGGAATAGTTTCGTTTTCTGACTGTCCACCTACACTTTTCTGTTCATCATCACTACGTTTACTCAAGTTTGGGCTCATGTGTGAAATATCTGGGATGTGAAGCAGGTCTTGTATGATTGGTGTTTTTGGTGGAGGTGAGTTAGCAGTTTCAGCAGTTTTGTCGGGAATCTCAAGAGCTTTCTTTTCATCAACATGTACATCGGTGTGTGTTCCTGCATGTGTTTTCATATTATCGTCTATACCTTGATCTATTTTCATTTCGTGAACATGTACACCGGTGTCTATTTTCGGTTCATCCACATGTATATCTGCAATTTTACCCGGACTTATTTTCATTTCATCAACATGCAAGTCTGTGCTTATACCTGGATCTATTTTGACTTCATCGCCCGGTAGATGTGTATGTATACCTGGGTCTATTTTAGCCGCAGTTTTTTTCAAAATTTCTTCGACAACCTCAACCTTTGTGTTTACTGTTGTGTTAACATCTTCTACAATCTTCTCAACCTTACTTTCAGCTGTTTTTACTGTTTCATCGACAGCATCACCTATGTCATTTAATGCTCTGTCTATCATCAGGCAGGGATCATTTTCATCTTTAGTTATTTCCGGAATGTCATGTGTACTTGCAGTTTCTAAATCATTTATATTTACAATATGAGATCCACTCACATTAGCTTCCAAAGAATCGATTGACGTAACTTCTTCGTTCCCATTTTTATCTTTTATCTGCTCTGTGATATTTGAATTTGTCGCATCTTCTTTTGTTAATTGTTCTTCAGTTCTGTTCATGACTGGAACTTTTTGAAGGGGAGGAAGTTCGGTTATAGATATTTGCCGGTTATCCTCGTTGACGATATTGAAGTCGTTGTTTGTGAAGTCTGCATTAGAGCCTTTAGTAGCTGTGAGTAACGTGTGGCAGCCCCCGCACGCTACATTGTCTACCACGAAGCCATTCATGGCGGTGACCCGCTTCGGTGAGTATTGATTAGTTAGAGCTTCGTTTGAGTTGTCGGCATCGTCTATTTCTTCCAAGCAAAGTTTATTGTGCCTCGATTCGCCGCAGGTGTAAAGTAGGCCATTATCTGATGAATTTAAAAATAAGAAATAAAGGTGTTGCTTTAAATGTATTACACATTATAGTACTTTTATGAGGGATTTAAATATAAATAGTGACATATAATATTATATTTTTTTTGTATACGGTTTATACCTAATATCTAATAAAACAAGTGTCTTTATTACCTGTAACAAAAGCAGTGTGCATAGCACCACAAGCCACCAGTTTCAGTTGGTATCCGTCGAACATCTTCTCCATATCAATTTCAGTGGGTTCTGTAATGTGATCCACGTCTTTGGGTAACCCAAGCTGCCCTTTCTCATTGGAACCGAAGGATAATATTTGGCTCTCGTCCATAGACAGAAGGAATGTATGATTAGCGCCACAGCACGCGCTTTTGATCGGGATGTTTATGGGCAGAACTTGAGGAACGTAGATGATGGAAGCGGTGTCAGGAATACCAAGCTTCTGATTCTCGTTGTCACCTGTCACGAATACTGCGCCTTTGGCTAGAAGTGAATAAATGTATTAGTTCATTTGTATCAACACGACTGCCGACGAGCGATGACGATATCATTTCAACGTTCCGCATGGTCACCATATAGGTTCGACACGTAGTGGGTTCTGGGTTCGATCCCATGTTCGTATGTCTTCTGTGTGACGAATTTAGTAATCTGTTTTGGATCTGGGCGTTGTGTATTCGCCTTCGTTTTAAGTATCATAGGTGTCAGGGGCACATACCATGGTACCTACGATACTTACAAAATCCTAGTGTGGGGCTACGAGTGTAAGAAGCTATGCTATAGAAAGTACTGCTAACTACGATAATACGGTAAAAGTGTATGTACTTTAATGTGGCCATCAGTATGATCATCTGCATGTAGTTTTTTGTGTAATAAGTTAGAAAAATATAGTTCACAAATAAATCAACACCGTCCATCCAATCCAATCAATAATATGTGGTTACGATTAAGTGTGTCTGTTTATATCTACGTAAGATGAATACAAGTACCTAGACTTAACAGCGCGCTTGTATGAATTAAAAACATGGCATATTTATTTGCTATAATTAATTAATATAGACAGATAGATAGAATAAATTAGTTCCTAAAATAATCTTATCTTGGACTGGACCGAATTCAAATCTTGTATCGTGTCAATATTCACGGTAGAACCGGTATAATTCGTCCGGGGTGTATGTGAATGTAATGTAAAAGGCGTTCTGTATTTTGGATGAACGGCGTGGATGCCGGCTGAATTCCATTTGATGTGACCATCTAAATGAATTTCATTTCCTTAAGACTGGCAAGTATTTGTGATCACCTTCAGGCAGAACCCCCGTTTTACATATATTGAGATGGTTGACAGTGATAGGCCGCAGTGATAAGGTGGATCATTTGCGATATCAA
>DWPF01000601.1:0-10615 GCA_018251575.1 Cecropterus bathyllus | reverse complement strand
CGTAGGCTTATTAATATACGTAGATACAGATGGCAAAGGTTGTAGAACTCTTTGTGGTTCCACTCCGGAAGCACCATCGCTGCGTATATTTTTTCTAATAACAGCAGTGCTATCCATTGCTGTGTTTTGGTCGGAAGGGTGTGTAAGAGACATACTTATCAGAGGCGTTCCAAGTTAGTCCTCAGAAGTAGTAATACAACCGTGGCCAACCTCAGGTAAGACTGATCTTATCAAGAGTTACAGATATCTATGGACGGCATTAAACACTTACCATCACTTACACTGCATGCTCGTTTGCCACATGATGCTGAAAGGAATAAGAGTGGCAATTGATGTTTAACACACAACCTACCTTACTCCTGAGATTTAGTCGTAATACGCCACGTATAGACAAGTACGTAGTTTTAACACAAAACTTAAATTATGGTAACATAAATATGTTACCATAATTCTTGTATGTAAAGTTTTGTGTTTTTTTTTTAAATAACTTTTAATTTAATATTATTTCAGTAAATAATCAATTTAAACTATATCCTTCCTTTTATCTTAATAAATATTTGTAATCCACTCAGTGGCAGAACAAGCTATGGAGCAAAAATGTTTTACAACCAATAATAGCTATGTACCTTGTTAAAAAAAAACTAATTTTTTTTTGATAAAACATACATAAAATGATAGTTTCCTCAAATGTCTGTTAATAATACGCCGGTGTTTCGTCAATTAAACATAAACCTAGTCACAAAGTTAAAGAACTATTGATCAGCAAGGCAGGGTCATCAACCGATGATTGCACCGTAGATGACGTGGCCACCTACAGGGAATTTTAAATGTGCCATTAGGACTACTGCTGCAGTGTTGTAAATAATATAAGGCAATGGCGTAAGTCTCGACTGTTGAACTTCTATCGATTTTCTATTACTTTAGTTGCTGATGATGTATTCTTTCCGTGGTAGTTGTAGCTTGCATTCCATCTCATTTGACACCCCTATCCTTGTATGTAATAAAAATAAAAGTTTTGCGTGTCGGTGCATTGCATATAGCCCTTTTCAAAATAGTTTAGAGGTCTGAAAATATGTAATAATATAAAATTTTATAATTTTTATATTTTTGTCTGATTTGTGTGTTTGAAATAGTATCGAACCAAAACTATTGATTATATTTTTTTGGTAACATTAACTATTTACTTGAATTAGAATTCTTGTACTCTATCAAACGTTATAAGAATTAAAAGTTACGTTACATTATTTTTAAACGCGGATTAAACCGCGAGCGAACTAGTCTTAAAAAAAGACAAAATTCAGAAATTATTAATGAAATTTTATGTCATCGATTTGGCAAATAAGTTTGTAGTCCGCTTATCGTAGAAACAGCCGTCAAACCCAGAATAGGACAAACGACGTGTTAGAAATCACATGTGTGCAGATTTTCGAAACTTCAAGCATACTCAATACAAACTAAAACATCAGGACTATATAACTGATATGAAGCAAACATTTATAGGTGTGCGATAGCATGCCACTTACCATTAGATGGCTGCATCGTTTGCCACTTCATTTTATATATATAAAAACTTTTTGAGGATGTTATATACAAACATAATCCTCATTATAATACTCTCCGTTCAATATTAAAGCACAAAAAATATTTCCATTGAGACTGGTCTCAATTGCCACTAGAGTGAGCACGTGACTGCACTCGTACGCCATGATTCATTCCGTTTATGTTTGTTCAGCCACGCTTAGTGGATCCACTATGGCACGCTTAAAGCACTACTGCAAACATAAGTGAATCACTAACCTGTATAAGCCCACAGTTTATTTACATTATCTTTTGTGAAGACGTACGTATTTATCTCTCTCGTTTTATGATCGTATCAAGTAACGTTTTACTATCGTATCAAATCGAATTAAGTAATTAGTTTATTAATGAGTTCGTGGTTCAATGAAACCATAGTCAGTCTTCTATCGTCGGTCAAGTTTCTATCTAATTATGATCACTCGTTTGCTTAATTCAATCTTAATACAAATACACTAAGTGACAGACAGCTCATAGTCTAAACCAGTGAGTCCTGTTTTTGTTCTCGAGGAGGAAACCTTCAAAAAGTACCTGACGCCGTGGAGCGACGCTGGGTTATGTGAGATTTTTACTACACTAAAATCCCCACGGCACCCCTGGCCATCCTCGGCGCTACGAACGGGACTCCAGAGCTCCAAAAGGACGCAACCGGAGTCCTCTGAGTGCGTTGACAAATCGGGCTCCACCCAGGTGACGACACCCACGACTGGAACTACCACACCGTCTGGTCTTTACAACTGTATGCGACCACACATACCGTCGTCCTTTTTGGTGTCTCTTGGCTGGATGGTTCGAGCTCTTGCCGCCTGCAACCTCGGAAATCCCTTTTAGTCGCCTCTTACAACAGGCATCCTGGAACTACAGGGACGTCGTTGCTCCCGCTGCGGATTAAGCTGGACTGCCTCATATAAATGATTCTCTCTTTTGAAACTTTTCAAAGCAAAACATAACAGCGCTTAGCACTTGTAATTAGGCTGTCATAGATATATAATATAAGCATTCCTTTATCGGATAATTTTACCAGCTTATTAAAAATGTTCGTAACAGCCCAATTTGGTATTGTTTTTTTTCAAAAATACCCGATCATTTTTAGTCTTGGACGTAACAGGTGCAATTCCAACTGTGGCTATTCTGAGAAATTCGCTAGCGCGGATTTCGTGACCATATTTCAACATAAATTGATTAAGGACAATATCGTGTTTTTAGGATTACAATGTCGTAAGTACCAACATCATTAATTTCAGGACAAAGTAGTTGAATCAGGATCTCAATCCGAAATTAAAACAACTTGCTTCTAGCGAAGTACGCAAATATCAATGTCGTAACATTGATTACAAAACACACATTCAAAAATATCGTGGGACGTATCCCACAACATTTTTGAATGTGTGTTTTGTGCATAAGTTTAAAGATTCTTTGTACTTATGTAATTGAAATTCTAAAGGCCTAATATATGATTATAATGTTCGATATATTATTATAATCTAGGTGTACTCTTATATACTAAATCATTATTCTGTTTAGCTATTAAAACTGATTTCGTACTCGTGATTACGTAAAGACTTAAGCTGAAACAAAGTTCAGCAATATAAATGTCACGTTTATTAGAAACAAAAAAGATACTTTGTGAAGTTTTGGTTGCCAAGTTGTTAGGGAAAAATAAGTTATAGAATGATAAGGTATCCAGAAATAGGTTTCATAGAAATAGTTTTACAGAAAAAGATCCAAACCTTCAAATTGTGCCTAATGATTGTGTGGTTGTATGTTACAAAATAATAGTATCATACCATTCGCCTTATAAATTATTTGAGCCATCAAAGCCGCATCTTCAATTTAGGTCGTTTAAACATTTACAATTAGCAATTCATTAATCTTCACTAACATTTTTTTTGGGTTTTTGGTAGCCTTCAAACGAACCAAATTTCCTTTGCCGAGCGCGGATATCGACTTCTATGCAAATCGATTACGCAATCTTGAAGGCATTTATTCTCAGCTGAGAGATCCTCGGGTGAAGAGGATGGCTCACTACCTGGAAGCCACTCGGAGTGTATACTTGAGCTGCTTCAAAACAATGTTGACTAATGTGGTTGCGTGTGAGTATTTCAATAGCTTGGTGAAGATAATATTGAATTTTAGATGTTCACTTAAACTTTCCAAAGGTGGATTCTACTTTTTCACCACATTCGCTTTCATTTAAGTGTTTGCACAGTTTAACCAAATGCTTAAAAAATTCTTATTACTTTCAATTTTGGAATGCCGAGCTATTCATGTATTCATATTTTTGAAAAATAAAATCTTTCCAATTTCAAAACTGGAAACCTAAAATCTGGATTTTACTTGTTGTCTACTTTAGCCGATGTTTAAGGTTTTGTACAGTATTATTGAATTCCAAAATAATATTTTTATTACTAGCTATTGTGGAATGCCGTGACATCTATGTGTACCAGAAGCCATTGCTTCAGCATTTCGAAAACTTCGAAGGCACTGACTTTTCCGATTCGAAGCTTTTGATCAGGCCTATGTTTCACTGTATCGGTATGTTATGGGGACTATCCAGATACTACTGTAACGTGGAAAAGTTAATACGTAAGTTAAAGATTACTAAAATAAATACTTCCTTGAATTCTGTCATAAAATGTTTGAAGTTAAAGTATCATGAAATGTTTTTAGCACTTTTGCGTGAAGTGTGCAATTTAGTAATTCAACAATGCACAAACTCAATTGATCCGCCATCGATATTCCAAGGAGAAGCTGATGAACAGCTGATGAAACTGAAAAAAGCTATGAATATTTTGAACCACTTCATGTAAGTTATGGTCAGCTTCCTGTAAGGTCTTTATACGAAATCTATTAAAATAAATTTCTTAAATTGATAATTACTTCTACAACGAAATATGTTTATATAAATTGGCCATTGCCAAAAAACTGACTTATACCCGTCCCGTTAGTCTGATTTTGCCAATAGCTTCATATCAGTTTTTACTAGGGGCACATATAAATAAAGACAATTAATTAATTTCTTATACAGATAATTTTCATTTGCAAATTTTTATCGTAATTCTATTATCATGTTGTAGTGCAACATACGAAATGAACAGGGACAAAGTCCACACTTTCTTCCCACCTGGTGTGTTACCGGTGCGGTGGTCGTTCGATTTCGATCGTGTTTTTATGCGCTTCAACGTTTACATGAAGCGGCTTAAAATGATCGAAGAAATTCTGGAAGCAACTGTTGAGATATTAAAATTGGAGAAAGTTGAATTCTGCGGCCTGCGGGGTAAAATATTGAGTACGGAATGTATGAAGGTATGAAATCGGTGACGGATACATGAGCATATAATATGTATGTTCGTCTCATCTAAATGACGTCTATTTATAGGTTTTAGAAGAATATACATTGAAATATCAAAATCTTGGAAACATAACATACGACCCTGCTGACCCTGAAGACAATTCTTTCTTTGCTGACTATAATAAGCATATGAGTATTCTTGAAGATGTAGATAGGAGGCTCGCTTCGCTCTTTTCACAGGGTTTGGATGAATGCCAAAATATGGAACACTTCTTTAAGGCAAGCTACTTATATTTCGAATTCTGCCATTCTCTTTCTTATCATTGATGCAACAAAGAGATTAAATAGAGAAGTTTAGGCTTTTCTCGAAACTATCTATCGATCGCGTTCAATAATACGCAGGATCAACACGATGCATGTGGATATAGATTTTCTATGCCAGTTGGATAGAAAATTCAAAAAATAATATGTAGTATGCAGCTTTATTTGTTCCATTTAGGTATCAAGGAGTTCCGTATGAGAAGCAAGGTAAGACGACAAAGGGACGAACTTATAATTTAGCTTGATATTTGATCTAAACGCAATGTCTGCTTGGGTCATGTACCACGGTAAAAAGTATCCTCTGTGTAGTGTCCGACAGAAGGTCGTCCGACAGATATTTTTGGCCGAAGCCGAAGCTAATTATTCGGTTATCTTTACAACCTTCAGTCGAAGCCGAAGCCAATTTTTCAAAAACTTAAAGTAATTTAGTTCTAAATTGTTCCAAAAAAATATATATATATATTTTAACGATTTATCACTTCTTTAAGGTTTTTGTAGGATTGTGTGTAGACGTCTATTAACAATTACTTGTCAAAAATTATAACATTAAAATTATAACACTATGTGAATTTAAAACACAGCTGGCGAAACAAACCCATAGAGGATTATGCTCTTACACCTATGCTTCACCATCTCCATCGCGGAGTCGTACATTCGTTACAGTTCGGCATAGCGAAAAACGTCGGTCCATTTTAGCCAAAGTGGTATTTTTGGCCGAATCTAGCCGAAGCCGAAGTCGAAGCTTCGGTTGGAGACTACCTATGTGTTAATTCAGGCCATAAACTATCTGTCTGCCTTTCATCCAAATACAATCAGTAGTTTTTGCGTAATAACCACACGTCCTCAGAATGTTTCATATTCATAATATTAGTAACATATTTTGTAGTTCTTCCAAATCATTGGAGATTTGTTCCACCGTCCGATTATAAAGGAGGAACTCAGACCGAAGTTACCCAGGATGCTAGAAATGATGCATTCAAATCTGGACGATGTGAAGGAGATATTCGACGAAGAGATGTCGGTGAGTCAGTTTAATAAATATATTGAAATAGGGTATTACGGTGTTTTCTCAAAATATTTCAAATTATTAATATATTCTTTTTTTAGAAGTACCCTTAAATGTGTTGTAATTTATCATTTTAATTTTCGCACGCTACTATTATTTGATTCGTGATGTTATTGCGTTAGTTAACATTGTAATATTGTATAGACATAGCACAGATAACGACTTTGTTTACCATCGAAATGACGTCAAATCGACATGAAAATGGCAAGTAGTTTTAACATTTGAATGAACTGAAATGAAATGAACTAAAAATTACAAATTTTAAAATGATAAAGTGAATACTAAATTGTCACGTTTTTTACGTACTTTTTTACGAAAAATTACGTACGTACGTTACGTACGTTACGTAATTAATAACCCACATTTATTAAATAATATTTAGATGTAATCACCAAATATTTCTGTTCCGAGAAAATTATCTGTGCTTCTTTTATTGTTTATTTTATTTAATAGTTCATAATAATAACATCGTTGTACAGTGAAGAAATATAATTTAATAGTTACTATTTGTATAATTTTTCCTGTGTAGAAATTAACGAAAGGTCCAGAAAGACCAATGGTCGACCCCTACCTACCACCAGTGGCAGGAATGATTTGGTGGGTCCATAAGTTACGTAGAAGGATCCAAGCTCCCATGGAAGACTTTATTCTATTTGAGGACCCGTAAGTTAATTAACTAAATTAATTGTTACAATAAGCAGCTTCCTTCGAATAGCACTACTCCCGCTTTGCTTGTATATGTTATTGGAAGGGAAATTAAAGGGAGGGGATAAAGAAAATGGACAATAGCTTCCGCTGCATGTAATGCAGTAACTCAGTGGCGTAACATGGGTTCCTGCCGCCCGGGTCCAAAGCTGAGTTCACCGCGCACCCATTTAGGAAAAAAAAAAACAAAATCTAGATTGACAACCAAAAAAAGGTCGCGAAATCAAAATATTCTGGCGCCCCTAAATGTACCGCCCGGAGTCGCTTGTAGAGTTTCGAGGTTTTTTCTCCAAAAAAATACTGGTTATATATTACGAAAAATACGATTTTGCCGCTACCCGTAAAGTGCCGGCCGGGACCAATGCCCCCTCTGCCCCCTTCACACTATGCCCCTACACCTAAATTTCGAAGCGTAGTGTCGAATATATACGTTGACAACTGTACGAGACTACGCAACCTATTACTGTGCTGTTTTTTTCTGTGAGAGAGGCTTAGGTCCTAGTACATAAAAACTGGCCCAATGCCTATAGGTATAGTTTTTTAAGAAATATAAGTTTTGGCACGATGTTTTTTTTTTGTCTTTAAAGCAATTGATATTTTGTGGTTGACGGTACGTCCGTGGTTTTCACGTTCTACTAGGAAACGTAAACTAGCGTACTATATGATTTATGCTAGTGGTAACATGTCCTTTTTTACGATTATTAACTATATGTAATTATAGTTTAAAATAATGTAGTAAGCTCACCAATATAAAACATGGCAGATATTTTTCCAAGACCGATATTTCAGATGTTAACTGTAAACTACACATTATATATCGCTGTGAAGGATACCACCTTTTTTATTGACAGCATAATAGAATCGGAGAATGCCTTATACATGAAACAGAAGCAAAACGAGATGCTCTCATTCCTCAATGTGGTCGAAGATCGTCAGTTCAAGCAGTGGTGCGCCACTGTACCCAACATCTGCAAGCTACATCTCGCTAAGAACCTCATCTATAGGGATCCGCCATTCGTGCGAAACAACTTTAGTCCGGAGGTAAATATATTAAAAGTCTTACGATATTAACTTTTTTTGATGAGAAGCTTCTTTAGAATCGTTGCGATTTGAAACTCGATGAAACGAAAATGCGTTACAAAAAAGAAACAAAACATAAATGTAAAGGATTAAATCGGCGAGAGTGGGTTGAACATAGTATACAGTATTTTATATGTCGCGGTCTCTACTTTGTGCAATAATATAACATAAAATACAATATGTTTATTGTAAATTATTTTATTATTTATTATTATTAAGTTTCTTCTTTGCCTTGTGTGAATTGCATACACACACTTTTTTATTTATCTCTCACATATTAAAATATACAAAATCTTCAAGTATCGTGTCGTCTTTACTGTTCATAGCTTAGAGAGCCTAGCGGTGGTGATGTGCTTTCACATAATCATTAAGAAATTAAATCACAACAGTATGAAATATGAATTTCACGTTTGTTTTTAGTGTTACTTCTCGTTTCAGTCCTTTTGGTTCTTTTGGTAGTTCACTACCTTCACTCAAATTCTTATTTGTCTGAAAGTCGTGTTTGTATTTTGCTACTATATTTCTTTTAGAAATCCATGTTATGTAAAACTAATCATTATAATTCACAGCTGGTGACGTTATTGCGTGAGATACGCTACATGAAATACTTGGATAAGCAAGGCATACCAGCTGAAGGGCTAGAACTGTACGCTCGCAACGAGAAATTACAGGTAACATTTTTAAGGACACTTCTCATTATACCTCACTTTGTATTTAAAACAAGCCCAGTCATATATAGGTCACCTAGTCTTATGTTACTAGTTTTAGCTCCAAGTATGAATGAATATGATAGATATACAAATGTTTTCGTATTACGAGCAGATTTATCGAATATATATTACGTTAATCGCGATACGTGCAGTAGAAAGCAGGTGTGAGACGTTATAGAGACAAGATAATTTTTCCCAGATAAAATGTAAGGGCATCCATCTTAGTACATCTTAGAAGTAATTAAGAACGAATTACATTAAATAAAAGTTAATCAATTAAATAAAAGTTATCATTGTTTACATTTTATTATGCAGTATGACATGAATCGTTTGAATCGCGCGATATCGTGGTACAACGCAATCCGTGAAGGTAGCCACGAGACCGAAGTGGCACTCATCGAGAAAGAAATATCTGCAATAGATAATCTACTCGGCAGAGGCGTCGAGGAACTCACTTGGAATGATGACTGTATGTATAATTTTGCTAGGGATACGGTGAATGTACATCTTGCCATTCGAGCGTATTCAGTAACCCTGGACTCAGTTAATTTAAATTACAAATTTAAGTCCATTAATAATCTGGGGCGACAAAATTTCCGATATTGAATTTTTTTCCCCTTTTCCTACAAAATCTTTTATAAAACAGTTCGATTGGGTTAAACCCATCCAAACAGATATTCTGCATTCGCCAGCATGTAATATAACATGTGTATGATCCTAGTTGATTATTTATTTTTTATATGTTTGATTTCAGTCACTGACTGGATGGCGGAAGTGTACGCTGCTATAAACACACTGCAAGAGCGAGTGCTGACGGCTCAGAATAACGTGAAACAGGGTCTCGATAATATCGCTTCGTGGGGCAACAAGCCGCTTCATAACCGCAAGGAAAACCCAGAGAAGATGGAACTTTTAGCAGTTAACGAGCGACGAACGAAATTTGCGCAGAGGTTACTTTAAAAAATTATTTGTTATTATTTTCAAATGAAAGTATTTATACTCAAAATGATTTCTATTTTTCAGGCGAAACAATATTCTTCAAAGCCATTCTGAATTTGAGAGCATATTGGAAAATAATTATAAACTGTTCTTTAACATTAAAGACGAAGAGGAGGTAATGATTATATGATTATCTGATACCAAAGATAAATGTTTAAAATATACGGTAATAATGATTGAAATGTTTCCAGTCTGACGAAGAAGAGGAAGAATTAGAAGAAGTTGATGAAGCAACTCTTGATGATGAAGAAAAAGCATTACGTGCAAAGAAGCAACAAGAGATAAATCAGCGTCGGGAAGAAAAGCGTATAGCGAGAGAAGAAAGGGACAGAGAGAAAGCTGAAATTGCTCAAGCGAAGTTCGAGAGACGGGAGGCCAGAAGACTGAAGAGAGAAGCTAAAGAAGCTGAGAAATTGGAACGGCAAGCGCGCCGAGATGCAGGTACACATTGATAGTTCTAAAACATTAAACAATCATATTAGGTTAAGATGGTGTAAGAAAAATAATGTATCGGACAATTTGTAAGTGCCCCCTTAAGGCTATATAGAATGAAGAAATTACATTTTGAATATTATAAAGCTGAAGAGTTTGTTTGTTTGATTGAACGCGCTAATTTTAGGGAGTACTGTGAGTATGGGGAGCCCCCCTAAATTTAATATTCTTTTTTATTTTTGTACATAATTCGGAAAGCGGTTCACAGAATACACTTACCTACCAAGATTTAACTCTGTAATCATAAAAAAATATGTAATATAAAAGATGACAACTTGTACGATTTTTTGCTTAAAATTATATTTAATTAAAGGTAATAAGATATGATGTATGTAGAAGTTGTTTTACGTAGGTGAGGAAGTAGATTCACCAGCT
>DWPF01000600.1:0-10621 GCA_018251575.1 Cecropterus bathyllus | reverse complement strand
AAGCGGATTGCATAAAAGCGGTGTAAAACATTAAAAATTTGCAAAATACACGAACAGTAAAATTTGTCGGTTATTTTTTTTTATTATAAATTTTAATAGTTGCACGCTTACAACATAAACCCATTTAAAACATGACAGATAATTCAAAACTAGCCATATTGTACGGTACAATACAATTAAGCAGAAAATGACTATACGACTTCTAATAGAAAATGACAATAAATTCTGAATACGACAAACTAAATAAATAAGGAAAATTTCTTAATCAATGTACCTAATAAATAACACAATACTAATATAAACCTGTTTCCTGTTGTTCAGTGACAATGTCGACAAAAACTATTTGACAAAGATCAGCATAGTATGGAGTGTGCAAGCAGTAGTGATAAAATTGATCCGGCACGGGGCTGCAACACGTGAAATTTCTCAAACGAATCAATACGTATAATTATAGGAACATTTAGTGTAGTGAATAGCGACGATAAATGCAATCAGACGGGGAGAGGATTTGTGACTAGTGTGGCAAAAAGTAACGACACTAGAAGTACGGCAAAATGCGACACAACATTTATAAGCCACGATTGTGACGAGTGTGACAAACACTGACGGAAGAAGTGATTCGGTGCGAAACAGGAATCTATGGCACAAAAACGTTGACGACAATAACCGGAACAGCATCACATACAATATGGCGATAGGTAGCGACCAAATCAATCCGGCACGAACTGGCAATGAATGGAATGTGGCTTGTAGAGATAACAAAACAGACGTTTTAACATTCGATGGACAGACGTGTAACAGACGATTACAGACTATTTTGATCCGTTATGATTTATTTATAACTTGTAACGCATGGAGTATGACTTACAATGACGACAAAAGCAATTCGACACTATTACAACATGTTGTGTGGCGAAATGTTACGATATATACAATTTATTTTATATGGAGGAACAACGCGTGTAATGACAAACGAAGACAACAGACGTGATTCAACATAGAGATGCAACGCATAATGTGGCAAACAGTAACGACACATTCGACAAACAATGACCAAAAAAACGAAGTGAAGAACCTCCAACAGTGAGGAATTTAGTTTTGCTTCAAATTTGCAACGCTCGGAATAGTGACAACAAAAGTAATCCGATGTGGATTTGACGTGACTATTAATGACAATAAAAGCGATCCGAAACGGATTGTCGTGAAATGTGACCACTATTGACAACAAATAGGATCCAATGCGGATGGAAGTGAACCACCAGTGGCGACGACGAACGGATTGATGTGAATTGTTCCACCAGTGACGACAAAAGGGATCCGATGCGGTTTGACGTGAAATGTGGCCATTAATGACGACATAAGCTATCCGATGTGGATTGAAGTGAAATGTGACCATTAGTGACGACAAAAGCGATGACGTAGGTTGTGCGTAAAGGGCGGCAGGGAGGAGTTATCAACGCGTACGACAAAGGATGGATTGCCTTTTAGACGACAAAAGCTGGATTTCCTTTTACAACGACAAAAGCTGGATTCCTTTTATAACGACAAAAGCTGGATTCCTTTTAATAACGACAAAAGCTGCATTCCTTTTCTCCGACAAAGCTGGATTAGCAGCAAACCGCGTCACCCCGGCTTATCTAGAAGTGCACGGACCGCGCGGGTTGAGGAGGCGCAGCTCGCGCGCGGCGTGCTCACCTTCGCCGCAGCCCGTCGCGCTCGCCACCAGGCAGTACATCACCGTCGCTGCAACACAAACATATCATGACATATCATATCATAACTATTGACATATCATGTCAAGATCAAGACTCAAATGCATTATTATGCAATATCATATTATATTATCCTAAGCGTATTGCTACTTCAGTTACATGAACAATAATTTTTATTTTAGGGCACTAGCGGATCCATGGGAGCGATAAGCGGTTCAAGCCTTCCTCAAATCTCAATGCAAGTACTTAAGTCAATCGCCAAGGTTCTACAAAAGGAAAGGACCAAGTCCCCCCATAAGGATAGATAGGGGAATCTTTATCTACTTAGTCTACTTTCATCCAGTCAAATAAATTCTGGATCCGCCAGTGCGAGAATTCTTATAATACCCTTAAACCTATAAAATATCATTAAATAATCTTAATATAAATTATTATTGTAATTTAAACCTAGAGGAAGGGAAATGCGCGCTGGACACGGAAACACTACAATATTATTAAATTATCTTATGACTAAATTTTATTGTAACTTAAACCTAGGGCAAAAATAATGCACGTTGGACACAAAAAAATCTAAATATTACTAAATTACCTTAACACTAAGTATAATTAGAACTTAAACCTATTGAAAGAAAATGTGCGCTTAACAAAAAATGTAATGGCTATATAACATCAAGAGTGAAAATAAAATAAACAATAGCTATTTGGTCTTACATTTAACAAAGAATAGTACCTATCCTATCCTAATTCTTCTAATTAAAGAGACAACTGAAGACGTTATTACACCGATTCACATACTTTATTTTATATTACACGTATTTTATTTTTGGACAAGTAATATATGTCACATATTGAACTATAATGGAATAAGTGCAAAATTCATCACACATTGATAAATTTTGCATTTGTTTTACTTATGTACTGTACTTATGTATTGTTTTACTTATGTAAAACAAATCACCACAAATCCTAAACTCTGAACCGTGTCTAGAGGAGAACAAACTGGGACAACTTCCCCGGCCATCAGGAACTGCAGGGAACGTTAAAAGGAAATCCTTGGAGAGCTTATTCGTGTTGAGTGCTTGCTTTTACGTATTTTATTACACGCATTTCCAATACAGATGGTGGGATCACCATCTCTATTGCTATCAACAATCACTATCAAATTTCTGCATTGGTTCTAAGCTGTACATTGGGGGTTGGCTGAGCAGTAACAACAAAAAAATTGACTCTCATGTAAAAGATCATACATGCATTTTTCTAACGCCATTGCTATTTTATAGATGCGATCAGCTCATCTTAATGTAAGTATTGTGTGCCGTTATGTTTGCCACTTTTAGAGATTAATCATAGCAGACTCCGCAAAATCTGTTAATAGCTATGTGTAATAAATTTCAAATAAAATAGACCTTGTACTTGAAATGAGTTATAGATAAGACTCTCCATTAGAACATCATAAATAAGTAGTTCTGCCTTAACACACAAAATTCGTAATAAGGGCATAAATCAACTAGTGCAGACACACAGGACAGATAAAGGACTAAAGAGTTTTGTACCCAATAAAACAAAAATATTATTACACTAAAGTATTAGATTCAAATATTATATAATAAGTGTGAGCGCTATACTCGCATTTATCATACTGTATGTTTAATATATAGATAATTATTATATAATTATAACATAAAATACACATAAATTACATATACTATTCTATCTATAAATATAAGTACTTATTTCATAAATACATCTATATCACAAAGTCACTCACTCACACACACAAAACCGACACGACGGATTCGAATCGCAATACCCCGTGCGTAACAATTACGGAACCATATGAACACCATCCTTTCATTCATTTTCATTATTCATATTTAGATTATAATATAAATATATTACATTACATAATATACACGTAAAATAAACATATACTATCTACATAAATATAATTCATTCATGTACCACTAGGGCTGCCACCATTTATACCTTTATCAAAGTAAAGTTTTTTTTAATTACAAAAATATAGTACCGGCAAAATCCAGGAAAAAAATTGCAGACACGCTTTTTATTTATAACTTAACGTATTTTTTCTTGCAAAGCACTAATAACACTATACACATTTTTTTCACAAACTTATTCCTTTATGAAACAATAACCCGCATTATGCTACTGCTCATAAAGCTATAGTGGCAATGTATCACTAGCGACGTCTTTTAACTAACGTTAGCAATGTATCATCTGAAGAGAAGCTACGACTTTTAAATTAACGATGAAAAATATTAAATTTCGCGTATTATATTACTCTTCCTAAATACAATATGAGACTAAAATATAGTACGAGAGTCGGTGGCAGCCCTACATACCACCCACTCAAACCTGACCGGTCGACGGATTCGAACCGCAATACCTCGTGTGTACGGGAACCGCGGGCCGTTGGTCATCCTGCGGTATCGCAAATGCGGGCCGATCCTGACGGGTCGGGGGCGGCGGCGGGGGCGGGCGCGGCTGAGGGGGATGGGGCTGCTCCCCCGGCGCGCCGCCCCAAGGCCGCGGCCCCACGAACTCACCAAGCGCCAGGGATACCCGTCGCCAGTGGGGGGAAACGATACCACGTCAGTATCGACACTTACACATTGAAACACTATCGAAACAAACCTAACCCCACCTACACTGTCGTATCGGAAAATGAAGTTTGTAAAATTATAGATCTAAAATGAAACACGTTTTTTCTAACAAATTATCGAAGGAAACCTAACCTGGGTTAGGTTAGGTTTATACAACCTACACTGTATTGGAAAATGTAGTTTGCAAAATTGTAGTTTTAAAATAAAACACGTCTTTTTTCAAATTTCTACTTCACCTCAAACATATTGCAATAAAAGTATATCTTGGTTTCATAACTGGAGTTTTTTTGCAAAAATTACTGCATTTAGTTAAACAAAGATCACCTAATGTAACACAAGTACTGCATTTTTTGTTAAATTTTGACCAGTTTCCAATAGAAAAATACCTTTTCCTCTGCCCGCGTGTAAATAACATTCTTCTGATACAATTACCACAGAGATTCAATTTCACACAAATGACAACATTTTTAAAAACCTTGTAATACAGTACATGTTATTAAGTTGATTATATAGTAAAACAATCAAATACAAAATAATATTTACTTTCATGGTTATGTTAAGTAATAGTTACCAGTATCGAACTATCGGTACCGTATCGTATGCCAAGGTTTACACGATCAATAAATATTGTAATAATCATGAATCATGATTCCATCAATATTAAATTATGTGTGTGTTATTTTGTCGATAAAGACTGACGCGTTTTTGTGATACAACAAAATTCGTTAATATTTATAGTCTAAATAAACGCTTGCGACTGCGAAAACTTGTCTGTATTATGAAATATTAGTCATTCTTATTACAATAACAAACATAACAACTCCTTGATCGCTTGTTGCCAATCCTCGTATTTTTTAAATATTTTTATTTTTGTCATCCTTATCAGATCGCCACATTTCGTTTTTAAAGGCATATATTGAAATTTATCTCCGAGGCAATCCAATTTTTTACCCAACATTTTCTTGTATTATAAATACAAGAAAATGTTGATGTTGTGTTCTTGTATTATAAATACAAGAAAATGTTGGATGAAAAAATAAATAATTATTTTTGAATATAAAGTCATGACATGACAACGCAAGCCCGAATTGTCTCATCCATTATAATATGGTACACATGTCTTTTTCGAATAATGTGTCTAGTACTGAGCTAATCTCAAATCATTTAAACATCAATAAATATTGAGGCCGGTATTGCGATATTGTATCGTGATATCTATTGAACGTTTAACCTTAGCTACGTCTTAAGTACACGTACATAATTAGTTCAATATAATTGCTGTTTAAATCAATTACCTTTTTACCACTATTGTAGTTACGCACACGTACCTCGTTATATGTACACACACACGCAAAGCAAGAGTATTATTAAAAGACGTATATAAAGCTTGGCGATCAACTAAATAATATACATAGAAAATATAAACATACAAACAAAGAAAGAACAACACAAAACACTCATTTAATCAAATTAAAAATTAAAAGTTAGATAACAATTCCCTTTATACTTTTGAAGACCAGAAGAGCAATCAAATCACTGTTCTCTTTTTATTATAGTCGCTATTATATATTTGAAAATAAAATTCAATCTGAAAATTGCTACGTTTATCAATAAAAAAGTGGCACACATGTAGTAATATATTATCCAAGGATCTAATGATACTCCACCAAAAAACTATGGATACCCAAAATACTAAAACCATAGAGTAGGTAAGGTATTATATATGTACACATATTTACTTGTTTCATTGCAATCATTCATATCTTTTCGAATGTTCGATTCGACATTGTAATGCCCTATATAGCGGCATCCAATGAGTGTCTAAGGCTTATGTGCTCACACAGATGTAGACTCATAAACTAGTGTAGCGCATGAGAATTTCATTATTAATTCTGTTATACTCACCCACATTTAATTGAATATTGTTTATGAGTATTTTCAAATATTTAATTGTGTCAACTTATTAACGTTTCTATATATTTTTACAATAATATGTAATTAATAAATCGTATACTATGCTATAATAGTCTAAGATCCCACTGCAAAATCCTTACGTTCATCACCTATTGAATCAATTTTAGATATTTATATATGACTAGCAGTACCTGCAACTTCGTTCGCGTAGACTATAATATAATCCATCCATCCAGGAGAATTATTTTATCCACTGCCCAACAACAACGGCACGCATGGATTTTAGAATTTTTTACATACAATGCTATGATGTGGATAATATTTTATTGCAAAATCAAGTAAACGTTTTTTTAACCAAAACATTGCTTTTAAGACTTGTTTTATGAGCATAACCGTGTGACGATATGGTGTGCATCACTTGTGAAGGTCACGTGCTGATTGACGACGACAAAGTGATCCATTAGACTTTGCACTGTCTTTTCTTCTGTCTTATTGAGGCTTTCGTTATGCCCCGCTACCCTACTAACCCAGGAAGAGTTACTTAAGTTCTAGATACGCACGTATGGTTACATTGATTGTATAATCAAATTTTATAAAGCTGTAGGTGTTTCTTTTAAAATCATAAATAAAATATCGTTGGTATGTTGTGATGATAACGTATTTATTTATTTGAATAGCGCTTTTATTCAAATTGGCTTTGTCGTAAAAATTAAAAAGCTGTGAGAAATATTTCAGGTTATAAAAATATTTTAAGCAATTCCGTAAGACTATGATTCTATACAGCTTTTCAAAATGTTAATCATTTACTTCTCTAACATCAGATACCGTTTGGTATTGAGCATGCATAATTCAGATCTAATTTTCATATAAATACCTTACCTAATTATTTTGTCGTTATTCAAAGAAAAAGATCATGACAACAGTGCCTTCTTCTCCATAACGAAAAAGCTTGCAAAATTGGAGGTAGTTTGTTCACGTTCAAAAATGATTCTGTTCTGATCAAAAATCTAATTGATCTACTTTGAATAAATTATTTTGATTTGATTTTTACGGTATGAAGATATTGGTCTCTTATCAATGAGAGAGAAACTTATAAGCTGAAAATATCTATTACGTCTTAAAAAACGAAGACGTACCTAAATTTAATTGAAACTTGTAGGGTTTCGTTTGTGCCGAGCCACAACCAGCTAGGTTCAAATTTAAAATTTAATTAAATCTCCGAATAGCTCCGACTATCTGATAAATGCTTCTAATTGCCTTTATTCAAGTCTTGGGGTTGGACTTAAAAGAAGCATAAAACAGGGTGTTTGAGATTTTACTGCTACTGCCCCACAGGGTAAGTAGGCACTCCCATTTCGTAGGCGAATAAAGGAAATACGTATTTTAACCTTGTTTTATGTTCTAGTAGTAGCGGACGGCATGAATTTGCCAAGCACTTACCATCGGGCTTATACGTACATTCGGCATTTCTGCAACTCGTATAAACCAAGTAGGTATTTATTTAAAAAAGATATATTGTAGATAAAAATATTTAGGTTGACCAAAACCATAAAAGGTATACGAATAATAAGGTGGCAATAATTAACTAAATTGAAAAAAATCAAATGGGAAAGTGTCGTGTGTCAAAACTACCTATCTGCAGCGTGAACATTCCAATACAGTAGCATCGACGTGGCGGAGGTTTTTTTTTATAAGATTGAAGTATCCAACTAACTTGGGACCACTTATGAACATCCGTGACGAGCGTCTTATATTATAGAACAGAAGAGAACAGCCTTGGTATTGCCACTCCTGTGGACTAGATAGTCGCCTTGAGTCATGAACACAAAAAGTAGGTACATATTCGTACCTGATTTAGATTTCCGTCTTGCCCGAAAATTTAACCAAGTTCTATAGTATAGATACCTAGTTAAAGGGAGTATTATGCGAAACGAGTTGTTTTGTTGCTGAATCTACAAAGACCGAATCTACATAGTTTGTGCTACCCTGCCCTGACTACCTACAATACAAATGTTTATCAAAGGGAGCCTTCTGTTAGTAATATTAATGCTTGTCTACAACAACCCATAAATCTAGGTATTTATGTGAACAAGAACACTACTATTGTAAGCCCACACAATGTTCATGTCACCGTTACCATAGCCACAATCCGACCAAGTGTACCTTGTCATGTTTTTAGGAATGAATGGCTACCGTTGCACATCACCAAATGCAAACAAATACCTTCAACGTTTATATTGAGGTAATAAGCATCATGAGCTTAGAAAATCACAGACAGAAACTACATTATATGAATACATTCTTATTCATTTTCGAAGACCTCCCGGGTCACGCCGTGATCGGTAGGTCTATATGAAAAGCCCTGAATAAAGTCAGCATGAAAATTATTGCCGTGGAGGCTTTTGCCACCAACATGAATCATTTAAATAAGCAAGGTGAAATGTTAAAACATGTCTTATAGTCACTAGCACCTTACCTTATTTCGTATGTAAACATATATTTGAATAAACTTACAACATTTCACTTTCAGTAATTAGATTCGCACTACGGGACCGTGTTTCGATTATAAATTATTTAACGTTACATTTTTTACAAATCTACCGGGAGTCGTTTCGATTTCATTTCTTAATTGGTGTTTTAGTATAACGATCTAACCTACTTAGTATTTAGGTAGTTATAGCTGCTTTATGAAAACAACAAATAATTTTACTGAAACGCCCAAATAAATCGTAGTTCTTCGTAAATATTGGCCTAATTTATTTGAGTCCTCTAATCCCTCCTAAGATAATAATAATAATATAATAATGTGTAGCCCATTTTTTGTTTTCATATGGATAATATCATATCGTTTAATTACGTATATTTTTAGTAAGTAAGATCATTCGGTACGACTGCGTTAACTTCTGTTTCTCAAACCATACTGTTAAGTATTTAAAACATTAAATATTAAAACTACAGAAATAAGAAATTAAACTTTGGAAGGAGCTTTGATCTACTTATAAATAAAACTAGAAAGTAAAATTATATTTCTTTGTGTGCGTTCATTTGCCTCTTATTGCGATTTATAGGGTAACGCATTCTCTAATGAAAAACACAAAGTATGAAGTATAATATTATTTTGACAACATTTCTTTATAATGTTCTAACTGTTAATTCGTAAGCTCAAATCATCTTCAGTCACAAAGGTAATTGTGCCTAACTAAAGTTTGAGAGTTGAATCATATTTAGGGATTTCATTCACAAAGTTCATTTAAATTATTCTAAATTTAATTATGCAACTTCAACTAAATCGAGATCACAAAGAACAATATGATTAAAATTAGTTTTGACAAATATATTAATAGCAGAGTTGTACCTTACAATAAAACGCTTATTAAACATTCCTTCTTCCCGCTCTCCTGGGTAGAGCCCAGTGGGGCAACGCGCTCAGAGGACTCCGATCGCGTTTCTTTGGAGATTTCCGAGTCCTCTTCGCAGCGCCGACGACGGCCACCTGGGAGGTTTAAGTGCGTTAAGAATCCCACATAACCAGGCGTCGCTCCTACGGCGTCGGGTACCTTTTGAAGATTTCCCCCTCGAGAACAAAAAAAGGTATATGTATACCTATCTACCCGCATGTCTTGTCTTCAACTTTGCCGTGGTTACTCAGTTGGGAATATAACAGAATAAGTATCCGTACGCCTTCTAAATGCCAAGCTTTTACTTAGCAAACAATAATGGCTATAATACTTTCTAACTTACAATAATTAATTTATTTGAAATTAATAAGCGTAGTTAAGGTTTCATTTTAGATTTCATTTTATATATTTAGATATTTACGATAATAATAAACATGAAGGTAAGGGAAATAATGGAAGATAATGGAAACAAGTAGAAAAGAGAGAGCCTGGAACCTTATTTTTAAAAAGCAGAAGATATGGATCGATTATATATAATGTATAGTGAGTAGTATACCTTTCGATTATATATACCTGGGGATCTAACAGAATATTTCAAAAACATTTTTATAGAAGGCACATTTAAAATTTTGATTACGTAAAGGATTTCATAATAGAAGGCTTCTCCAAGCATCTCAAAAGTACCTATTATGTATTTTTAAGGAATTCTCTACATGCTCTGTTTACCTGAGGAAAGAAAATCGGCAATTCTTTAGGAGTTCTGCAATTCCGCTGTCAGCGCCGAGTCGGATCGGACGTGGGATTTTTTTTAATACCGAATACTTAGTTTTTACGAGGTTCTTTAAGATTGGCTTTCGACGGATATAACGGCTAGAAGTCCCAAAAATAAAACGGAACACTTTGTTTCAACTTTTTGTTCATTTTGGTTTTGATTGTTAGGCATTTCTTATTCTTTATTATTTGTAGATGCGAC
>DWPF01000599.1:0-10623 GCA_018251575.1 Cecropterus bathyllus | reverse complement strand
GGGCTGTCGCATTTTTAGCTCCGCGTTATATGGAAACCGCGTTCTGGGAGTACCGCGTTATAGGAGGGTTGACTGTAGTATTTAACCTTATTAAATAAGATAGTAATTATATTAGAGTATAATATTAGACTATAATAACTAGTCTTATATCACTAAAATTGAAAAACATTGTACTACAGAATATTTTTATTAAATATCTCAGTAAAACTAAACATTTAACAAAAAACATAAAACAAAAAATATGCAAAACAAAAAAATATGAACAAAATATGTCTGTTTTGCTTAATTTCCCAGTCGTGAGGCTATATTCAATTTTTATTACACAAAATATATTACTATGTATATTATATACAGTATTCCCAGCAACTTATCACATAAAGCTATAAACTAATAATAGTAGTCATAAGCATAACTTAACCATATACATAATGTACAAATGACACAGAAAGTGTGCTAATGGACTGTGTAATGAAGATAAGATCAAATTCCCACTTGATAATTCTAGTTTATATTATTGTTATGTATTAATTATATATTTATATTATTAAACATTATCTAAATGACTGGAACTCTGATTTGTGGATGCTTTATATATTTAAACTTTACGGAAAATGATCTATTTTAATTCTCAAATAGGTATTAGATACAGGCGTATGAAGTGTACTCTAAAGAGAACAGAGATGACAAAGTTACATTAGGGCAAACCCTAAGCAAAGAGGTTACAAATTACACAAATAGGAACATCCAACAACATTATTTCCTTAAAAGTATTTCATTTTTTTTCATTGAACAAATTATGTGTATTTAAGTATTCAATGTATGGCAGGAAACGTCAAGGGTTTGGAGAGATGTGTTAATTATTGAGAAACAACAACCTCTATAATAATTTCTTACATCATGAATATCATATGAATGTTACTTACTATCAAACCACAGAACTGAGCTGATCATAATGTACTCAGTAGTTCATTACTCTAGGGTTGAACAAGATTATTAAAAATAGCTTTGATTAAATTCCTTGTAACATTTGTGATAAAAATGCATATTTGTACTAACATGGCTCTACAGAATCTATTTAGTAAAATGACTATGAACAGCTTCAACCAAAGACGAATCATTTGTTCTATCTTGTATCCTCCTACATTTTGGGCATGGAATGCTCGCATTGAGGCATTTAGAGTGAAATACACTGGAGCAATCATCACATCTGTAAGTTACGCTTGTTTCAAATGGGTACAGAATCTTTGGGTCTCTACATACTTCACAAATGAAACCCTTCTGACTACAGAGCCAACAGTCAACAACATGTGTCTTTGCAAAGTTAACAACTTTTTCTAGTTGCAAAGCTAAGGAACCATTTGGAATTTGAGCCAAGTCTGAAATTGTGTATAAGTGAACATGATCATACAAATACTCCCTCGGCCAGACCCGTTTCTGAAGTTCTTCAATCACAGGCTCTCTGCAAGTAAAAATGTAAGCTCTCAGGAAATTTAATTGTATCCTCAGTTCTTGCAACTGGGCCATATCAGATACACCACAGTAGATTTTAGGATTGAGCTTCTTCATGTCTATCCAAGGATGATGTTGAAATTCCAGCAAAAATATAGCAGATTTTTTTGAAACAGGATACCTTTTGAAATCCCAATTGTGAATCACTCTTGCAGGGATTATAAAGACATTAGGATCCATGCAGTTTGAGCAATAATACTCTCCCGTGTATCCACATACTTTTGCCTTTGATACCGTGCTGCCCAAAAGGTCTTGGCAGCCTTTACATTGATAATTTTGATGGTCCAGTCCCTTTTCTCTGGACAAGCAACCCAGCTGCTGTATCAATTTTTGTAATTCTTGAGCTGTGAATGACTCTGTTGTTGAATTAGGAACCACTTCAAAATCTAATCCTTGAAGTGTGGGGTCATCGGAGGCTGCAGTCTCAACCTTCACCTCGCAAGGTTCCACATCATCAGGTGTCAACTTCAATTCTTTGTGAATATCTTTCATGATGTCTCTTAAGTTTGGGGTATTAGTATATGCCTCCCCATAGGTGTTACTATTGTCAATTAAAGAAGACAAACTTTTGATTTCTGGGGTTTTAATAAGACTGCTACCATGTGATGAATTTGAATTAATTGATGTATTTAGTTCATCATTATTATCAGCTGACCATCCTTTTCCAGATAATGAGTTCCCAGTAATCAGGACATCTGTAGGAGCAATGAACTCTTCAGAGTCTATTGAGGAAGCAAATGCTGGTCCATCTTCTTGTTCCTGACTTGTTGTTGGTTTGGCAACATCTACTGGCAGGGACTCTGTGTTTGTGGTGGGTGTCACAGGTGTAACAGCCTCCTCCTTTGAGCTGTCCTGCTTTTCTTCCACTATGTCCTGTTCATTAGACTTTTTAGGGATGTCACTCGAACCCTTTGATAGTATAAAATCCAAGGCTTCATCCTCATTCAGTGTATGCATCCCTAAACCTGAGATTTTAGCTGTGTGTATGGGAGTAGACATTACTTTAGGTTTATTGTCATCGTTTATAGTGCTGGCTACATCCAAACCTGCTGTAATAGGGGATGCCTTCATGGTAGGCATCCAAACCCCAGCTTGCATCAACACTTGCTCCGGCCATTGGTTCAACAGGCTTGAATTTATAGGCAAATTAAACTGCACACATGTCTCCAGCCCCCCGATCAACTTCTGGGCCACTTCCAGTATTTCAGAATCACATACAAATGCACTTCTGTTGTAAAATGGTTTGACAGCAGATATGTTTCTCAAAAGGGTCGACATGTATGATGATAGCAGGCATTCATTGAGAGCGATCCGCAGCCAGGCCCTGCACTGCCCTATTTCAGTATTGATCTGTGGCAATGATGATATTTGATCAATATTTTGCCTGTGAGATAACACAAGCACGAGAGGCCAGAAGCTAGACTGCGGGCGATAATCTGGGTCTCCCGCAATAACATTTTTAGCTTTCCTCAAAAATGTGTCCTTAAGTCCATGGAGGAAAACCGCCTCGAGAGCCATGCACAGGGAATTAGTCGAATCCGTTGATCCAAGCACACTGTGGAAGTTTTCTTCGAATTGACTGGTATACTGTATGTCTTTCACACATTCCGATAAATTATTTATCAGTGATTGCTTGAGTATGGCGTCGCGACTGCGAACCGTAAATCCAGAAGCAACGTTCTTAAAAAATGACATGTTTCTGCCTTTATTCACAGCGTAGGATTAGAAAAAATATTTATATACGAATACAATACGATACATCACTTCGTAATTTCTTCGTTAATATTACGAAGGAAGAATAAACGAGTAAAATACAAACTTCTTCAAGCAGTAAACACAAATAAACATCATCAGTCATTTAATCAATCATTGTGTTATTTGTCAATATGACATGACATTTCGAAGTTCCAGTGCTGCTTGCAGTAAATTATTAAGACAAGTACAACCGTTTAATCATTCCATAAAATAGTCATATTTATTTTTTATATATACATGTAGTCCTATTGACCATTTTTGAAGTGTTAAAAGAAAAAAATCTCAGAGTTACTACTCTGATGGTACAATGTGTGTCTTAAATCTTATTTAATAGAACTATTAACATTACTATAAAGACATCTTTCAGACTCGACCGCAGAGTACATTTATTTTGTTTTTTAAACATTCGGTAAGACGACTTAGTACGTAACTATGTTCAAATGTACATGTCAAAATAATATTCCTAACCATAAAAAATGTGACACAGTGACAGTCTGACAGAACTAAGTAGAACAGTCTACTAGAAAAACAAATTAGATTACAATATTAAAGTTTATTAATAACAATTATTGCATTTTGCCTTAGTCTGCCTTTGATACATATTTATATGAAGAGAACTGTTCGACCCGCTCTTAAAACGTTTTTTATATTATATTTAGTCTAGTGCATTTCTCATTAACTCAATATATTTTTAGGGATATTGGAGAAGGAATGATTTATATTTTCTGTTTATTATTCTTTCTATTAAGCCCTTGCAGTCTTCAAACTTTTACTGACAAAACTTGGACTTCTGAAAGTAATGGCCAAGGTAAAATTAATACTTTCATAGTATTTTGATTATCTTTATTCAGGAAACTTTTAATCTTTTTTCTTTTCTGCCTTATCAGAATTGTTACTGTGTCGGAAATGTGGAGCAGACGTGGCAGATTCTCACTACATATTCAGTAAATACAGCCCAGGAGCACAAAAGACCGAGAAACGAAATTTATTTGGTCGACAAAATGTAACAGTTCAAACTCTTGTTAATCCTTTTGGCGTCAAGTTTGAAATTGTCACAACGGAAAAAGCAAGGTGTAACAATGTAGGCTCTGTAAGTAGACAGTAAATATAGAGTAATAAAATTACTGTATACCATCAACACATTATTGTCCCACTGCTGGGTCTTCTCTCAAATTGAGAGAGTTTCAGATCATAGTCCACCGCGCTGGCTTACTCTCACGCTAAAAATTGCTGTATACAAGTACAGTAATCAATTTTACATATGAATGATTATTAGATATAAGCTTGATTGAATACTTCCTTCGAAGATAAAAATAAATGAATAATAAGTATGGTATACATTTTTTTAATATGTAGAAGATTATTATAGGGCAGTAAAATAAAAAGTCAGTCAAATAATAAGTCAAATTTTAATTACGGTACTCATTTTAGAATCAGGGCGCTGATTCATGGTTTCCTGACCACACATGGCGCATTTGCACTTGTCCTAATTGTGGCCAGCATCTTGGCTGGACCTTTGAAAAGTCTTCAAATAACCAACATGCAGTTGAACATGATAAGGAGTATATCAAATTATTCTATGGATTGATATTGAATAACATATTGGGTGAAAATTGTAAGTATTTTTATTATTTATTACCTATGTAAACCATACTAGACTGAGCTACAGCTAGTATTAATTACCTATGGGGAAATTAAATAAATAAACTGTCTGTCAGACTCTACCAGAACTTTGTCATAAAGTAATAATAGAAATTCAACATTGTTTAAAAGATGTTAAATCAAGCCTACATATACAAGATAAAAAAACGCTTTCTACACTCATAGCCCCACACTAAAAATTTTCTCTTGTGACATGGGTACCATGGACAAACAAAGACAAATACACAAACATCCAGACCCAGAACAGAAACTAAACTCATCATTCAGATGTCTGTCTGGTCAGTAATCAAACCCGGAACCCACTACGTGTCAGACCGGTATGGTGACCGCTCCACCACGCGGGTCGTCTGTAATGCGTAATGTACTGTAATTGTATTCTATATATTGCATGTACTCGTATCTGTTACGTTATGTAATCTATTACATGGATTGGCGATCAAGCTAGCCTATTCCATTGCGATTGGAACGTGCTGTAACCAATTGAATATCATCCTAGAACTGAAACAGCACGCCCAGTACCTAGTACTTAGTACTTAATATTTCGTTAATGTAATTATTGTTTCTCATGTGATTAACTTATTTAATATGAAACAGAGAAATAAATTGTACGTACGAACAATGCACATATCAATGTTATTACGTAGGTTTTATTACCTATGGATTTTATTTATATTCTTTTATTGGTTTTATTTTTATATGTCTCTGGTGTAAGCCAATATTAAATAACTTATTTTCTGTAGCATGATTACAGGAGGGCTGTCCAGCCAATAAAATCGAATCCTTTTACAGCCTTTCAACAAATTGCGGCCGAATTTTTGCCATTGATCGAAATGAGCTTATTTCTAACGATCTTTTAGGATTTCTTATATTATAGGATATATAATAATGTAATGTAATGTAACTGATAAAAGTTACATTTTTACTGACAAAAAGATCTTCAAAAGTTCTCATAGGAGCAGCATACAAGTCTACCATCCTAAATTCCGAACAAAAGAGTAATTAAATTCTTCATCTCACATGTTATCCATTAACACAGAAGCTGCCTGACCGGGTTGTATCCTAATCCACACTATCGGATCGATCGTGTACAATCTTTTTATTTTCAATCGTTATGAAAGGCAAAGAAAAATGACCGGTGAAGTCTATATGATTTTTTTTAAAACGTACAATCACTCTGAAACTTGGCATGTTTGGCATGGCATTGTTTTCCAACGGAATAGAAATGCACCTGGTTCGATTTCAAAAATTGAAATCAACAACAATGGAACACTCAATACGAAGAAAGAAATCAATGATTGTCTTACGGTTATTCTGCCAATTTTATGTTGTTGTTAGTGTAGTTTAACGAAAACTAATTATCTCCTTTAACTGTTAAGGAAATATCAATTAAATTAATGAATTCTTTATTATTTGGGCAGTCCGGAAGACTATGATCTACCCTTCATACTCTGAGACAAGAAATACATACAGGATCTTTCAGAGTAAGTAAAACGTCTGGTCGTGACCAGCAGTCGGACGGTAACGAATTGATGACTCAGTTTAATAATAGAACATTTCATAGGCAGCGGTGGTAATATTAACATCACAGGCTGATGCCTATATGGTATGGTACTCTTATGAATGTTAATTTCCTCAAAATAGTATGATTATCATCTTGAGAAAATTTACATTCATATGAGTTTTACACGACATTTTAAAAAATGAGCGAAGATTGCCAATTCGCTTGGTGCACTACCTAAAACCTAAACCTAAAACTTTTTCAGAGAGGTACCCTTTTCCACTCAGTTTAAAATGTCCTTCACAAAATCAGTACAGCATTATATAGACTTAGTTATTGTATAGAATCTGAAGATATTCATCTCATCCCCTAGGTCCTCTCTACGAATAGCCTCCTCAAGCCCCGTACCTCTTGACCTAATACTGCTTAGTAATATTTTATATTGAGTCACGTAAGAGCATACTAGAGATTTTGATCACAGCACGGCTGTTTTATTAAGATAAAATATTATTTTAATAAAGGTTTTTACTCTTACAGTACCACAGTAGGATTTGTGTTTTGAGTATAATGGAAAGATACATAGATATCAGAACAGAACTATATTCATAATTTTGATATTGGTATATACTCGTAGGTCTGGATGGCCAGGTATTGAATCCGAGACTCTCATAAATCGGACTGATATGGTGACCACATTGCTACTGGACTTGTTATTCAGTATACTAATATACATATTTATATCATATTTCATCAATTAGATATACAAGTTAAAACTAGCACCAAAGAGACGGTAACGATAATTCCTAAAAGCAATTATTCTTCAAGCTGTCAAAGTTTACAAAGGTAGAAATCCTGGGACTATGATAAATAATAGGTCCCTATTCCCTAGGCGATAACTCTATCGGCACAAGTAAAAAGGCCGCGGCGAAAAAACGTTATCCTGAATGTAAAGTAGAAGTAAGATCCCCAACGTAAGTTTGGGTGTCCCTGAAACCAGACATCTGCAAGTATAAAATTGAGATATACAATTTTTAGCTTTGGCATTTTAATCGAGTATACTACGTTTTATAATACACTAATGTTGTCGTAATTGATGAAATTGATGTTATAATTAGCCTGTCGAGGTTTTACAAAAGATAAATATATGTCGATAAATGGCTAACGGTCTAATTTTATCATTGGATAAGTGTAATAAGTCTGAACTTTGTCGGAGTATAATTCTCGGTTTAAAAACATTATGTTTGTCATTATGAGCACCTTATTCCAGCAATTCCCTAGATAGTATCGCCAATTATTTTTCTCCGACTCAATTAATATAGACTAAGATTACATACCGCATAAATATAACATGGACAAGGAAAATATTGCCTTTGATGCGAAAATTGTATATAAGTTACCAAAAAATAGAGTATCTTTCGTCATATCATACATAGCATATTTAATGTCTTAAATATAAGACATTACTTAATATTTTAGCACTAATGGCAAAAGAGTAGTAGTAGACCATACTTAAAACTTCCATTGTTATGGTGAAAAACTCATCATTAGCAGTGTAACATAAAATATTGACAAATTATTCAGAAAAGAAAATCATAAACTCTCACTGTATACAATAAAACTACGATGCATATTTGTAGTCATTTACTTTACGTCTAAATGAATTGTTACAATATTAATACAACTACAACCTAAGAATGTTAATAATTTAATTTAAAGTACTCATTTCATAACATTAAATAACAGGAGTAATGCAGAAAATTTAATTTCAAATTAAAGCGAACGGGATGTCTATGTAATGATGGTCGTCTAAACTAATTAGTTTTGTCGAAAATCAGATATTACGGTTGGAGCTCGACAAAGCTTACACGAGTAGAGCGGGCAGTTAGGTTTTCGTTAATATATTAAGTGTATAGTACTAGGTACAATAAACTAATTTGACTTTTGAGCTTTTCGTTTTTGTGAAATATCTCATCTATTGCTGTTACCAATATTAATACTTTTAAGCTAAAAGGCAAGCAGTTTAAGATGGTGGATGGACATCGTCATTTTAAGGCGAGTAAAGTTATTTTCACTTTCGACTTCACGTGTCCACATGGATGGCAGGAACTATTTAACAACAGTAACAATAGCGATAGAGAAACAAGTAACATTGTTAAAAATATAATATCAAAAAACCCGACTGCTTAAAAACAATTGATTGCCTTCACTTTCAGTTCATTGTTTTCAGTTCAGTTTTTTTGTTTTAATATTAATATAACTATTTCATTTTACGCTTTTTATGTGTTAACGTTAAAATTGCACTATAAAAGTATTAGATATTTTTTTGGAATGGTTATTTTCTTGCTTTCATTTGATACCCATTGTGATGATAGTAAAAAAGTCGTTTCTTTCCCACTTTTTCCTTTCTGCTTACAGGCAAAATTTTTAATATTAAATACTCTATGCCTCCCTGCAATCTCGGACGATTTAAATCATATATTATGTCACAGTTCGTCATGTTTGGGTTGTGAGATTTCTAAGAAATTGAAATATATATATGCATACGCTCGAAAACTGTCGACAAAAGTCGTTAAAATTTTACATTTCTTTTTACTGTTTTCGCTTCAAATTGTTTAACAAAAAGACATTAAATTTTAATTGGATGATTAAATTAAGCCACATAAATAGAGTGGTTAAAGTCGCTGTTGACAAAAAGCCGATTGATGGAAAAGCAAACAGAATATCTACACAATTCTCGTGTTAACTAATTAGTTTCGCTGGAGAAACAAAATTAGTGGTCGTGAACCGCTGCGCTCATACGATTAGAGCGCCCCATTAAGCTTTTCTTCGTTTAATTAGGAATGTATTAGTCCCCATTCCGAAATAACTATTTCGACTAGTATGACTAATGTACTGACTAATACACAAATCTAATTAAAGGAATGACGTAAATACATCTAGATAGTTAAGATTTCACGCTTTGGACCTACCACAATCATATGTCATTAACAAATGCTTGAATTTTCCTTTACATTACATTTATTCACATAGTAGCGTTGTTCTGCTGTAATATTAGAATAGGAATTAAAAGTAAAATACAATGTAGGTACAATTTCTTTTGGTAGGTACAATTCGTTCCTACTACATTCATACATCAAACAAGCCAACCTATTCGCACTGATATAAATGCAATCGCCCTCTCTCTCTCTCTCTCCCTTTCACATTCGCATGCACGCATTCACGCAGGTATGCACGTACACAAGCACACATGTATGCATGCACACTTACAAACACACACAGATACAAAAATATTTTCATATATTTAGTATAACAGGCGAGATGGCATTTACAAGCTGGCGAGTATTTTCAACTGTCGTATTTTCGCTTAGCGCGGCATTAAAGCAGATTTTGTTTTAATTTAAGTTGTTTTTAGTTAAACAAATATTTTGATACGAAAGTACAGGCTTCATGAATATGTAACGTTGTTGTAGAGTAACCGTGTTTGTAATTTAATTGGCCAGGCTTAGTATGTTAGTATTTACCGAACAAAGTTTGTGGCCAAATCATTGCTTCCAGTGTTAACGCGTTACTTATCGTCGTTGGCTAGCCTTTCGGGTATTTTATGATGTTTACACGTTATTAAGGAATTATATATTACGAAGAAAAAAGTTTTAAGTATATACTATGTAATACTATGTACAATAAAATATCGCTAAGGAGAAAAGTTTCTAAAGTAAATAATAAGAACTAGGTTAATGAGGTCAGTCACCCCAGGGAGCCGATCCCTTTGTCAAAATAGGGACAACAATCATCACGATAATTTATCGTCTACTGTGAGAATAGCGCCTTCTGTTATATTGAAGTCGAAATGTTGAATCAACGAAATTAGGATCTCTTTTAGATGTAGCTAAAATGTTGGTGTAAGTACATTTACCCGACTGCGTCAGGAAGAGGGTAATGTTTTTCGTATGTATATTTATATGTATGTATGTCCATTTCTTTGGCACGCACTACAGCCCAAACGGTTTAACGGATTGTGACGTATGTCATATTATTAGAATTGTCTCTGTTTGCAGAGAGACATAAGCCATATAATTTAAAAAAATAAGGCCTGCAAATTTGGGAAAAACGGGGACAAGGAACGACTTTTCTTATTAACACGACAATATGAGTATCAAATAATAGCTAGTAAAGAGAAAATTCTAAAAATATATTTACAT
>DWPF01000598.1:0-10630 GCA_018251575.1 Cecropterus bathyllus | reverse complement strand
AAAACTCTTTTTTATTAAAAAATATTTTCTAGTTTTTAGTTCAATTAGCAATAAAAGTGTGTTTTTTTAGTTTTTTTTTAACTATTATTTTTACCTTATAATAGCAGTCTTAAGCTTAAGCCCTGTTGTTGTTGTTGGAAAGTGTGGTAATAGAGACATACTTATCCAAGAGTTTCCAACTTAGCCCTCAAAGGCGCCAACTCAGCTAAGACTGTGATCTTATATGGAGTTTATTACTGATGTGCATAGGCGGCAGTGGCCACCTACCATGAGGTGGAATGCATGCTCATTTGCTACTTGTATATTATAAAACAATTGTGTTCGTTAACAATAGTTTAAAATCATTTTATCTTTAAGGGTATTTAGTTTTAAAATAGTAAATAATTGATGTCCACCTTATCTAACGTTGACGGATAAAGAATGTCATTGGTATAATAATACTTCGAATATATACCTAAATGCGAATTTCTATCTACTCTGTTCAACGAACGTAGCAAATATGGACCAAGCTCGATGATCGTAATATTATTAGAGCGATCTCAGGTTGCATGTTAAACTGTCATAAAGCATAAATAATGGACATCGTTTAACTAAGTATTTTATTACTATTATTGATTATCGTGTAGGGTGCTTCTCTGATTCTTGAACAAAGGATCTTCATCACGCAGTATATAAACGCTTTCATAAACATAGACGCTTTCTACAATCATAGCCCCACAGTAGGTTTTTCTCCTGTATCGTGGGTGCCATGGACACACAAATACGAAGACACAAACACCCAGACCCAGGACAGAAATCTAAACTCATCATTCAGATGTCTGTCTGGCCAGAGATCGAACCCGGGACCCACTGCGTGTCAGACCGGTATGGTGACCGCTACACCGCGTGGGTCGCCAAGTATAATAGAGCAAGAATGGGTTTTTTTAACAATTAATATTTAAACTTTTGTAGATTAATATCTATGTTGATATAAATAAATTGGATATAAATAACTTTTAGAGTTGATTATTAACTTTTGTAAAACGATAACAGTGCGAATAATGTAAATTTCATACACAACTGATGACGAAAGAACAGGACTTTTCGCTTACCCTTGCCCTTCGCCATCTTCATCGCGGTATCGTGTATTCGTCGTAGATCGTTCAATTTAGACGTTTGCTAGAACCTTCGGCTTCGGCTAAAACTTCGGCCCTATTTTTCCGAAGCCGAAGGTTTTGCCAAAGGTGGTTTTTTAGGCCTAAGATGGCCGAAGCCAACGCCGAAAATTCGGTCGGACACTAGTTATGTCTAACAAACTATACCTAGTGCCCTGGGAGAGGTCTCTAGTAATGTAGGATTATTAACCCCTAAAACCCTTCGATGGCCGTCCTCAACGCTATATAGAGAACTTCAGGATCTTGACCTAAACGCGACACGAGTCTTCGGAGGGTGTTGCCTGGTAGAGTAGCCCTAAAACCCCTAGTCCGACACTTTCGTGTGATTATGACTCTAAGCGGCCACACATACCGTCGTCTTTCCTAATTCTTGAACAGTTTTAGTTCCTACTCTTGTTTGCCACAATGCTGAGAGCCCCCTTTTAGGCAGGAACTACGGTATCCATGACAGACGGGGGATACCATATCTCTATTCTGGTCCTGTGGCGACCTCTCGCTACTCATCAACAGATGGCGCCACCGAATTCTTAATCACGCTATCGGAGTTTTCTCAACATTCTGCATATATACAAGTTCCGAACAGAGACTGTCGGAGCTAGGCCGCTCCCCAGGCATGATCACCTAGCCTGGCGGGAGATCTCCCTTTGCCAGAGTCCCTATACCAAAGGGACGAGGTGTGTATCTGGGGTATGAACTCTCTGCGTAAGTGGTCAACCATAAGGCTATTTCTGCAAAGGATAAAATAAACAATTGTTACAGCGTCATTCAAGCAGTCCTTGGCTGTCTGCCGATTCCAGATCCATCGCTCAACCAAGAAGCTATGAAGATAATGCGTATCGCCGATAGAGTTTGCAAATGTGAGTTCGGATTACAAATAAACTTAATGCGTAAAACAAATTGCTTGTCAATATTTCGTTTGCGTTGGAACCTGTAATCTTTCACAATTACAAGGTCTCAATTGGTACGATGACATTTGGATAAATTGATAGTTCTTCCTCTAAATGGCTTTTAGTTATTTTAGGAGGTCTTAATAATTATAATATGATAGCGCTATTACATCTTTAAGTGTTTTTGAGTTTCTAAGTAGCGTAGATTTTACTTACTAACATCATGACCTTCCTTCTGACGCAGTCGGGTAAAAAGTGTTACACTTATCGTCCCATATTGATAGTTGCAAAAACATTAAATATTTTAAAAATTATTAAGTACTCAAAAAGAACTTAAGAAGAATGTATTTTCCACTGTTACCACATAATCATTATAAATGTTTCAAAGTTCCTATTTATTTTTTTAGGTTTAGTAGCTTACACAACCCGACCTACATCGATATGCCAGCAGTCAAAAACCTTTTCAGCTGTACTAAACTCTATTATATTGACAAAATGTATCGCGGTTCACCTATGGGAGAACTCCCCGTTCGTTAGTAAGCAACTGAGAGGAATTGGCCCTACCTTTAGTATGCTATTGGCTTCAGCTGGGAAAGTAAACTTCATGCTTTTAGAGGAAAGTCATCCGAGGGATTTAGAAAGAGTAAGATGTTTTTCCTAGATAAGTATATGCATTAAGAACAAACTTTGCCGTAAAAAATATTATAATATTTCTGATTACGTAGAAGACAAAACAGCTTGGGACTGAGCAATAATATATATTCCAACATTTAATTAAATGTCAAAGTGTAGCGTATATTGCCAAACAAGCGTCTAGTTCAGTCAAATGTAAGGCAAGATACTGGAGCTAGTTGTTGTTGCCCATGTAATAAACAAGATGATTAAAATATATATATACAAAGTTATACAAAGAAAAAAGGCAAACCTACTGAGTTTCTTGCCGGATCTTCTCAGTTGAGGCCGTGTTTCGATCCGGTGGTAGTGTAACAAAAAATATTGTAATTGACAATTTGGCCTATGCAAAATAAAAATATTTCATTTCATTCCATTTAATTTCATTATAAAATTTAAGTAACAAACGTGCATGCAGTCTACCTGACAGTAAGTGTTCATTACTGCCAATGGACGATAGTATTAAACGCCAAATGCATTCTACTACATTTAAAATACAATTAGGATTCGCGATTTTTCTGCTTTCCTTTTATTATTGTGTCTCTAATCCTGTTAGGGAACTAAATGAATATTTATTTGTAAATATGCAATTGTAACATCGCCCATGGTAGGAACTAAGAATTATACCATTTTTGTGGCCGGAGATATTTGGTCGCGCGTTGATGTCTAATGTTCTAAAAAGTGCACTATACAGAGGATGATACTAAATTTCATTATTTCGTTTTAGATGTTAAATTTCATTATTTCCATTTTAGATATTCCATTTCCGATAGTGTTTAAATTAAACCCTATTTCCGTATTTCGCATCCCAACTATCACAAGGTCTAGTGACTCTCTGCCATTAAGCGCGTATTAAAATACCATCAATCATGTAGTTTGAAAGCATCTTGTTAAACTAAACGCCCTTTAAATTGACTACCATTTATTGCTAGTAATATTTTACGTTGATATTCGTCTTTATGTACAATGCTAACAAAATATATATCTGTATAGATAATGAACAAAGGACCACCGGCTGGTAATGTGATAAGAAAACAAATAAGTTTGTTACCAAAGTATCAACTTACTATAACTCCCATAGACAGAGATAGAGCCCGCATACAATTGTTACTACTTAACCAGTCTTACTTGTCAGAAAACATAGATAATCTTACTGCTGGGGTCAATCATAAAAGCTATATAATCGTCGGCGATTCTGAAAACTACCTTTTATATCTTAACTCTTTCAAGTAAGTACATTTGATTTACGAAACCGTTCATAAATATTAAAGTACATTTGATTTACGAAACCGTTCATAAATATTATCAATCCGTACTCTGTACATTATATCTAGGTTTTAATTTTTGTATAGGGATTTATTATGTTAGCGTCTTAATACGTACCTTACGTAACGATTTTTTTATTTCAAATTTCAGAGACACCGATTTGATTAGGGTTTATGATGGTTGCATTACTTGCGAAGTTAGAAGAAAACACAACTTCGAACACAAAATTACGGCCGCTTGTATTAGCTCTAATTTTGGTACGTATTGTACTTATGTTTCCTAGTGAAATAATGATAAACCATTGATTTAAATAATAATTTCTTATTCATTGCAGTTGGTATTGATGTGCAAAGTGAATATTTGTTTATAGACGCTACACCTATAAACGTAAAGGGTTCAGAAATTGTTACGTATATACATGAAAATAATACAGAAACAGTAACTAAAACAAATTTTCAAAAAGATCAAACATCAGCAGATCGTAAAAGAAAAATGAATAATAACGAAGACATCACGTGTTCCAAAGAAAAGCTAAAACGAGAGAATAATCTAATCGAAAAATTTAAATTTCTTAAAGAATCTTTTGGAAAAACCAGTAAAGAGTTAATGGGAAATTTAAATAAAACTACAGAAATGTCTAATAATATACTACAAAATTTAAAACAACCTGAATCAAAGGTGAATATGAACATAAATTTTAAACCATGTGATGAAAAAGCAACAATTATTGAACCAAATTCTGTAAATAATTTTTCCATTATTGATATCAATAATGATGATTTATTTGAACATTTAGAAGAAGATAATCAACAAGAAGTAAACAACATCCTAAACGAAATTGAAAATGAAATTGGTAAAACGATTGTACAGAAAGATGTATCAATAATTCCAGAACAACCTAGATGTAGCAGAAATGGAAATGAAAATTATATCGCAAAGTACAATAGACAAATTAATGAAAATAGGAAACTACATAAAAAACATGTTCAATCCAACTATAACTTTATCGATATAATGGAGAAAAAAAACGATATGATTGAAGAAAATGACGATATTATTACCAGCGATGAAGGTGGATTCGCAAATACCGTTAAAATGCAAATTGAAAAATATTTGCAAAATGCCCAATATACTAAACCTAGACATGAAGATATAAACATTTTATTAGAAACGGAAAAAAAGAAAGAAATTGATATTTGTTCTAATAATAAGTGTATAATTGAGGAATCAAATGATGAGTCCGACTCGATTAATAGCGTCATATGTAAAGATCTAGATGTCAGTGCTCACGAGGAAGAACAATCTAATAAAAGTAAAAAAATTAAAGAAATAAATGAACACGTCATAACGAGTGACAAAAGTTATAATATTATTGCTAACCCTGATAAAGACAAATCGCATAGTAATGTAACATCGTCATTAACCTTATGCGTTATTGATAATAACTCTACATGCGAACATAATATAAATGAATATGCAACTTCTTCGAGTGATATGAATTTAAATATGAATCTTAATAGTCATCTAGAAAGCCACAGCAGTAATAACGAAGTTGTAAATGAGCCTATCAGGCAACAAATTTTGGAAAAAGATAATCAGAAACCCGAAGAAGGAATAAATTATCGTGATCACAATAAAACAAAAGAGTTTCATAAAATAAAAGACTTAGCTCTAACGCCTTCTTGTTCGTCAGTATTAAATAATACCATTAACAAATGCGAAGGCACTGATATTAAACTATCTACGATGAATAGCCACAGAGAACTTAAACCAGACACACATATTTATAATAATCAATTCTCAAACGCTAAATATAACTTACACAGTGATGTTTTTAATGAAAACACTTTCAATGTCAATCAAGAAAATACAAATCGCATAGAAAACTATTCTTACAGAGCAACGAAGTTCGACGTTTGCAACAAAGGTGGTCCCAACCATACAATTAAAGTAATTAGAAAACTAAAAATAGACTTAGACATTACTAGAATAATTTCTACCATCGGTCAAAACATGAGTAATGAGATTGTGAATGACCCGCAAAAAAATGTAGAAAATAAAATTCGAATCATCGAGCCTGATACTATTAATAATTCAGATGTAGGAAGCGACATCCGATCATACGCAATTTTGGAAAATATTGAAAAGACTAAACTTAAAAATGTCGATGAGGTTCTCAGTGAGAAATCAATACAAAACTTCTCTCATAACCAAGAATATAATCAATCAAGAGAAGAAAAGTGTAATATGAAGGCAGATGTTGATCTTACTGAAAAAGATACAAACTATGAAGATTATAGAGCAGATAATAGTATGGAAATCATAGATTCTGTATGTAATAATGATTCAAATAAAGACTTTCAATCACAGGCAAGTGTGGCATGCAGAGAACAAAATGAAGTTAAAAATGATGTAGAGATTCAAGATGAAAAACTGACACCATCAAAACATACTTCATCAGAGACAGAACAATGTAATAATGTTGAAGATATTTTAAAGAAATATAGTGCGATAATGAAAAGGTACGGATTTAAGAACTATAAATTTACTGTCATTTAAAAACAGTAGAACTAATTTTTATCGTTATTGTTTTAGAAATACACCGGTACTTCCCGCAATTAAACAAGTTAATAAGGATACTGTTATGAAAACACCTATTGATAAACCTAAACGACGCTATAAAATTAGTGACATACCAAATTTAGAATTTCCATTGCTAAAAATGTCAATAGCAGATAACTATAAACAGAGCGACATCAACAAACAAATAACAGAAAGGGGTCAGAATAAAGTCAGTCGTGGTGATAACTTAAATCACGATTCACGATCCTCAGACATTTATAACATTTCGGAATGTCAGTTACCTGTTTCTCCTAACCCACAGACAAAACTTTTGGACGAATTAAATGCGAAGTTTGTGTCAAATATTGAAATGTTAAGCCCTATTAGTAACGAACTGTACCAATCAGAAGAAATTGATGGAACGTGTAACATAAATAACGATTTGCTCGATCCCCGAACTTTAATTCAACGTTATAACAACGATGATTCAGGTGAACTTATTCCTCCTCCACCCGAATTTGCTGACATTTTTATAAATTCGCCTAGTAAGAATACTACTAGCGCCTACACGCCCTCCTCACCAGATTATCCTTCAGAAGCATATTGCTATCAAGCAAATAAAAACTGGGTTTATGATACACCTATGAAACAATTTGATGACGAAGGCCCTTCAATTAATGTATTCGATCAACTCTCTCAAGACACGGAATTATCACCTTCTAAAGAGATAGAGACATGGACTTTGTCCTGTGAAGATAATATTCAAGACTATGAAAATATCCGAAGTCCGACCAGAAGTTATTCGGTGATGCGAAATAATTCTTCGAATATTAACACACTGTACTCAAATTCCAGACATGCTAAGTTAGGTGAATTTAAGTTTAAACGTAAAAAATATCTACAACTGAAAAATAATTTAAACTTAAATTAACTTTTATCTTGTTTAAATGAGTAAAAATATTATCTTAACTAACGAAAGATTTACATGCAATACGTCACATACGTGTATTCGGTTCATTGAGGCTAATGACTGGTACGACTCTATAGTCAACAACGGAGTGAAAGACTCAAGAGTTGTAAAATTGAGTAGTTTTTATAAGACCGAGTTCCTTAATCACTATTTCCCCAACCATTATGCTCGTGAACATTTAATTTATTACGTTAATTGTATGTTGTAAAATTAATATGTTAAGGGCAACATCTGAAACACACATGGAAGTGATTGGTAAAAATAAAATAACATTTGAAGCAACACCAATTTTTTATTGAAGTTAAGAGCAAAAACAATTCATAGCATAAAGGAAATTAATTTCTCACGAATTACATATTATTAGTTATAGCAAGGGTGAGATTTATTACGTTTTCAAAAGTGACAATATTCTATTGCTATATGATTCTTACTTATTACATATATTTAAATATAAGTAAAACCAAGACTGACTAAACATAAAAGTATAACACGTGAACTTCGATGTCTCGATGGTCGGACATTATAATTTTATTTAGTTGGTCTTGGTTGAACAGAACTCCATTCCTTTACTCCAATTAGTCTTTTCTAACTTGAACAGTGCGATGTTATAGCGGGCAGGTTGAACTCACACCATTCAATTTAAAAGAAACTGGGTGCGTGCAGGGTCGTCGTCATTGTCGGAAACCGGCGACGGCAAGACGACGATACTGTACAGGTAGAAAATGTTACAACCTCTATACTTTGCATTAAAATAATGCCCATTTTCACAGGCAAGGGATCCTAACTTCGCAACCATTAATTCCAGTGACATATTCACTCTTACACATAGTTCTCAGCTTCCCTGCAAAGTTTTCTATCATGTATTCAAAAGAAAACCATACAATCACTGGTAAAATAGAAATAAAGTCATACAGCAATCCTGCCTTTTCACAAATGTGCTACAAGTCACCTGCAAGTTCCAACCCTTGCACTTTGTAAGTTCAACTGCATTATGGGAGCTCTTTACAAAGCAAAGGTCGGGCAGTTCGTCAACAAGACAATACCAGCTGAGAATATTTTTCCGTTTAATGCTCAGCATGTTAAAAACGCTTAACACACCATACTAAAGGAAACTTAATTAAAGAAGGTCTGTTTAACTAAATTACCAAAAAGTGGCTATTCTTTGATTATAATATACATTAAAAGCTAATATTTTTTTTCAATAAGTAGACAATAATTTGATTATGAATGCAAAAACATGCCTAAATAATGCTGAATATTAAACTGGAAATTTATAGTCCACACTTTTTTTTTACATTTTATTTTTTATTATTTTTTTTACTTTTTTATTTATTGAGTAATTTCCACGCTGGGAAAATTACACTAATTCTATGCAAAGTATAGCTTGTATTTTATGAGACCACTCCATACTTTGTTTCCTTAATTTAACGGGCTATGCTATTTACTCTCGCACATTAGCAGTAAAATAAGTTTTTCTTGTACATGAGATAAAAATATATATATTATATGCCTATTGCAATGCGTGCTTTTATATTTAATACCACATTCATTATATAATTGTCGCGGATCAGATTCTAAATAGGTAAACATCTGAATCAAGTAAGCCGTTCTTTTTTGTTTGCTTTGAAAATTTTAACAAACACTCGACATATTTCATCTACTAAGCTACTAACTACATTGTTGATTTAAAATCCTGCACTTCGAAATTAAAATTGGAATTAATATATACCTTTCGAATTACTTAGGTGTTGCCCTGTGATCTCTACACACACAAATATTTCACATATTTCTTTACATTACTAGACATTTAAATTACCAACAAACTGTACTGCATTTAATGTTTACAAGTTATTTTACATTATGATATTTTTTTATTTTACATGATTCAGATGTTAGCAATATTTTTTTGTAAATCACTCAATCAAATTCGGAAATAATTAAAACTCCTTTAGAGAAATCAGTTGCTAGAAGTAACTTAAAAACATAACTTCATATATATGAAAAGAATTTTCTACATAAAATCACAAATAAATATACTGCAAATATGCCAGTTATACAGCATAGCCCGAAGTGCTGACCGCACATTGGCTTTATAGCCATATTCAAACAGGAAGTGGTGATAAAGATAAGTGTAGACTCACAATCTAGCGACATCAACTACTGGCCCATATTTCACATTCTACTCCTTCCAAGAATTACAAGAACATGTATTATAATGTGATAGTGGCCAAATACATTGCAAATAATTATTCACTTCACATAGTGTAGTACTAGGCGTGAATAACTGATGTCGCAAGATGTAGGTCCTACTCACTTTTTGGTCATAATTTTGAGATATTCAAGAGCATTTTGTGCAGCAGAAGACTGAGCATCCTTGCTTGTTAGCCCTGATCCATAACAAACAGCCACCGGCAGGGTGGAGAGCTGAACCAAGCATTGGCAGCGACCAGTCATGGACTTTTCTTCAATATCTACATACGTCACTTCAAATGACTGCTCGGAGGCTATTTCCTGAAGGAATTGCACAAAATTGAAATCCTTGTTGTTCAGAGGAGTCACCTGAAATAAAATTCAAATGTTCCATTAGTAACTAAGCGCAATAAAACAGAGTATGTACATGAAAACTAACTACACATGAATCCAATCTTTGTATCATGCAATTAATCGTTTTAACAATGAATAGTTTCATGCATAATAATCAAAATTTTTGCATACCTGCAACTTGGCCAGGTTAGGGCCGACAGACTGTTTGAGATGTTTGTGAAACTGCGACACCTTGTGGCTGTGGCTGGTAGTGAGTGTGGAGATTTTACTATCTTTCAAGTCGGCATAACGGGCCGCTACTCCGCCCTAGAACACAACACGCATAGTTAGAACATTCCTTGTTAACTCTTCTGTCCGTTCAAGCTTGCAGGAGCCGACCGAAAGATAGTAAAACACCTGGCCAAGTAGCAACCTTATTCTTTCTCAGATAATCACAAGTGTTCATGGCTAGTGAAAAAAAAACGTGACGTGTACATTAGTAGATATCTCAAACATTTTTTTAATTACATAATAATACAGAGCAAATAAAATGAGCAACTGAAGTTATGGGACAAAGATGAGTTTGTAAATGTGGT